>WSYH01002333.1:0-58690 GCA_036426205.1 Ascaphus truei
GAAGTAACGGCAGTTTGAGCCACAGATGTAGTGCCCCTGTAATTTAACCACGTGCACGCGCGGAGGCGGAGTTCATGTACACTGACTCAGTCATAACAAGAGTGGTGGATTTTTAAAGTACTTGTCAATCTTGTTGTCGTCTTGTAAAATAAACCAGTTGTCGCGTACTGTCTGCTGAATGAAGTTGGAGGCCGTACTAAACGTCATCACTATATTAAATCTATCCTCTCGTTACGATCTCGTACCTACATGGAGGAGGTCGTCCCTAGATGGTATCTTAGATTTCTCCAGGGCAAGCTTGATTTCCCTTTCATCATAGCCCCTATCATGAAAGCGGGCTGCGATCTTCTCTAGTGCTACCTCTACTTCCACGGGATCACTGATGATTCTACGTACCCGTAACATTTGAGAGTATAGTAACCCCTTTTTGAGTGGCTGCGGGTGATGGCTTCTGGCATCCAACAAAGAGTTTTTGTCCGTTGGTTTGTTAAAAATCCTGGTGCCCGAGTGCTAACCAAGAAGACAGGAAGCAAGCAAGAGAAAACACGTCATCAGGATTGCCCGTCCCCCCTCCCTCCTCCGTCCCTCCCCTCCCCCTGTCCGTTGTCTGGTTTGTCTTGTCTGTCTTGTCTGTGCTGTCCTTGTTTTGTACTGTTACAGTTAAACGATGACATATGTATGTTCAAAAACATTATTGGGGGGAAGTAACACAATGGGATGAGATACAATGTATGAGTATGTTACCCCAATAAAGAAAATTTGAAGTTGAAAAAAAAAAAAATCCTGGTGCCCGATACGCCATCCTGAATGAAGACCACTTAATCCAGATATGTGATTTCGGTGCGGCTATGACAGGATGTGAATCGAATAGTAGACGAGATTGTATTAAGATGTGTCACAAACTCCATGAACTCCTCTTCGTCACCAGTCCATATCATAAAGATATCGTCTATATACCGAGTGGAGTGTAAAATACACTCTGCATCGGGCGCATCCATCAGGAGGTGCGTCAGTTCGTAAACATCCATGTAGAAATTTGCATAGGATGGGGCCATATTAGACCCCACTGCTGGTCCCATGAGCTGCAAATAGAAACCTTGTTCAAATCTAAAATAGTTTTTATGTAAGATTTCAATCAATAGTAAGATGAATTCTGAAGGAGGTTCATTTTATTCAATCGAGCAGCTGAAGTGGTATCTGATGGCGTCCATACCCTCGTCATGCGGTATACTAGTATATAGACTAGATACATCCAGTGTGATCAGCAACACCTTATCCATTTTCACTGTGAGTTTCCTGAGTTTGCTAATAAAATCAGTAGTGTCCCGGACATAGGAGGACATTCTCTTCACAAATGGCTGCAATTAAAAATCCACAAATTGGGATAGGGGATGGCATAAAGAACCACTTGCTCGCGCATGCGCAGAAGCAACACGGTGGCCATCTTGCGTTTGGTGTTAGGATCGCGCATGCGCAGATGTGATGAGGCGGCCATTACAGGGAGTGAGAAGAGGCGCTCCATAGTCAGGGATATCCCCCAGTTCGCACATGCGCAGTTAGCAGCGGCGTCGGCCATTACAGATCGCGCACGCTGCCCCAATGGTAAAGTGTAAGGACCCGGGAGTCACGCCGCTCTCGGCGTGCTCCTCACTCACCTGCAGTCCTGCCAGGGCTTCCCGTGGCTCGCACGGATCCCCCCTCCAGGACGCCGAGCTCCGTTTCCCCTGTGCGCGCGCACGTCAGTCCCCTTCTTCTGCCGTCGGTTCTGGGCGTATGGCCGCGCCTCCGTGTGGCTGCGCCTGTGGACTTACGAGGACATTCTCTTCACAAAAGGCTGCAATTAAAAATCCACAAATTGGGAGAGGGGATGGCATAAACAACCACTTGCTCGCGCATGCGCAGAAGCAACACGTGGCCATCTTGCGTTTGGTGTTAGGATCGCGCATGCGCAGATGCGATGAGGCGGCCATTACAGGGAGTGAGAAGAGGCGCTCCATAGTCAGCGGGATACTCCCATTTCTCACATCGCAGTTCGCAGCGGCGTCGGCCATTGACGATCGCGCACACTCTGCCCGTCATTATAAATTAAGGAACCCGTCACGCCACTCTCTGCGTGTCTCCTCACTCTCCCTGCAGTCTCTCCAGGCTTCCCGCGGCTCGCACGTGATCCCCCTCCAGGACGCCGAGCTCTGTTTCCCCTGTGCGCGCGCGCGCACGTCAGTCCCCTTCTTCTGCGTCGGTTCTGGGCGTGTGCCCGCTCACGCATCCAAGGCGCAGCCACACGGAGGCGCACCAGCCTCTTACGCACAGTACCTATTTCCAATGCTGCACACCAATACTTCATTCTTCTAGGATCTATAGCCCCTCCTCCAGGAAACTCATCTAGACCTATCCCTGCTCAGCCTGGTCCTTTCACACACCCCCCACCTTGCTACTCTCTACCATCTACGGGACCCCTCTTGCCTATTTATACCCTACGCTTCATTAACTCGTCGGCTGAGCATAGAACAGTTGTTCTCCATTCCTCTCCTGCTCCCTAGTCCTAGTCTCGTCTGCTGTCTCGTTTTGCAGTCTTCCTAGTGCCCGAACCGGCTTCCTCTACGACTACCCGCACCTCTGGCCTCCCGAACTTGGCATATGGCAATACGACTCTCCGCACTCTGGCAACCCCGAACACGGTAAACGATTACGTCTCCTCTATAAACCCCGGACTTGGCGAACAGCACCCTCTACCATCCGTACCTCTCCTCCCGACCCGGACTCCCAGACCCACTCTACTCTCAAGACGTGCCCTCGGGCTCGGTGGGTGTTATAATCCTATCCCACCCTCAGCACCGTGGTCCGCCTCGTTTGTGGTGAGCCGTCCTGACATAAAGAGGGCCATGAGTTCTACAGCCCCTGAAGGCATAGAGGATGTAGGCCACAGACGCTAGGGGGCCAATAGGGCTTGCAGCTTCTGCTGCTGGAAAGATACATTGTTGCGCACAGACCATGCGAGTCCAGTTGGTGCGGTAGAATGTAGTAGGGGAATAGTGTGTTGTAGGGAGCCAGTGCTCCTACACTAGGCCAGGTAACCGCTTTAGGCGCTCCAGCTAGTGCCCATGAAATAGAAAGAACGAGAAACACGCAACAGTTCCACTCTTCACATCTTCCCAAGCCCCCTTCCCACATCACTCTACCCCCCACGGCCCCCCGCACCCTTCCACACATCCTGATCAAAACGACTGAGAGAGACGCAAGAAGCAATTGAAAATAGACCAGACGCAGCGCAACCGAAAGATCCCCCCGCCCCTTTTTCCCCCCTCCACCTATCCCCCGCCCACATTCCCAACCATCCTACACTCTCCCACCGCCACCCTTCCCCCTCCACACTCTCAACTCTCCACAGCCACCCTTCCCCCTCACCCTCTCCAATTGACATTACCCTCACTCTACCCAGCCCCCTTAACACTCACTATCCCCCCGCCCCTTCACCCCCTCCCCTACATTTTACCCCCCCCCCCCCCCCCACCCCCTCACTCTCCCCCCGCCCCTTGCCCCCCCTCAAATACTCCCCCGCCCCTTTCCCCCTCACTCTGGCGCACGCCCGCCCCTTCCCAACCTAATTATAGGAATAAGAAAAACAGTGCCCACCCCTTAATAACTATAAAACGCTATCACCCCTGCCCCTCACCAACTAAAATCCCTACAATCTCCCCCAGACCTCTAACTACATAAGTCTCCCCCACAACTCCCTTCACATCCTAAATCTCCCAAACCCTTCCTTTCCTCCTCAACTGCCCCTACCCCTTCCTTCCTCTCACTCACCCCACCCCTTCATTCCATCCTCATCTCCCCCTTCATACTAGGAATACAAACAAGAAGGGTCTAGACCCACGTCAGAAAAAAGTAATATGATTAGTAGAGCACAATGGACCACCTGGCCCTAGCCAAGAGCCATCAAATAGGCGTATATAAGCTGGTCACAGCACAAAGATTGGATCTCGCACAGAACGCAACCCAGATTTTGATAAGTCCTATTTAGACCCATATGCGACATTGTGTTCAATTGTAAGATAATCTTGGGCCATCTAATGCACAAGAGTTGTTTCTATCCAAAGACTCTCGGATCGGCATTGCACGTAATGGAGTCGGCCAGGGGACTAGGTTTTCTTTTCTTTTAATATGTGTCTCGCAACGGTAAATGCTTTAAATCTTCAACACGCATATGTACTCAGAAGGGTTTCTGATGGTCTGAACACGTGAATACAGCATGCGCCTTCCTTAGCATTCTCGATGTTTTCCCCTATTTGAGAGGCCACAGAGGACCCTTAATAAGCAAACCACAAATTTTAGATAAACGTTTTAGAAGTCATGAATTTGATAAATACTTCCACATGCTCTGGGGTGTTGAATCCGTCTTGAAAATACCCCCACCATAAAATTGCAGGTTAACAACTGCGATTTGACATCTATACCCACCCATGGTTTTGGATAAACCAGGAGTACGTGTTAACCTCAGACCCGTGGGGGGAATATTGTCTGTGGTCAAACTGGTACCGACACGGGGTACATTTTGTAACACAGAGTGGTGGATTTCAAAGTACTTGGCAATCTCGTTGTCGTCTTGAAAATAAAACAGTTGTCGAGTATGTCTGCTGAATGAAGTTGGAGGCCGTACCTAAAACGTCAATCCACTATATTAAATTATCCTCTCGTTCACGATCTAGTAACTACATGGAGGAGGTCGTCCTAGCAGGTATCTTAGATTTCTCCAGGCAAGGTGATTTCCCTTTCATCATGAGCCCGATCGGAAAGCGGGCTGCGATCTTTCTCTAGTGCTACTCGACTTCCACGGGAAACTGATGATTCTACGTACCCGTAACATCTGAGAGTATAGGTAAACCCCTTTTTTGAGTGGCTGCGGGTTGATGGACCTTCTGGCATCCAACAAAGAGTTTTTGTCCGTTGGTTTGTTAAAATATCCTGGTGGCACGAGGTGCTCCCTCCACAAGAAGAACAGGGAAGCCAGCAAGAGAAAACACGTCATCCAGCGATCTGCCCCGTCCACCTATACCTCCGCCGTACCTTCCCGTCCACTTTATTTTGTTTGTCCGTTGTCTGGTTTTTGTCATGGTCTGTCTGTCTGTGCTGTCCTTGTTTTTGTACTGTTACGTTTCTTTTAACGATGACATATGTAGTTCAAAAACATTACTCCCGTGGGGGGAAGTAAACAATGGATGAGAGAACAATGTATGAGTATGTTACCCCACATCCTAAAGAAAATGTGAAGTTTGAAAAAAAAAAAATATCCTGGTGCCACGATACGCCTCCTGAATGAAGACCACTTACTACAGATGTAGGTGAGTTCGACCGTGCGGCTACCTATGTCCCTTTTTTCTGACAGGATGTGAACGATCAGACGGATGTATGACGATGTGTCGTTGTACAATACTCCATGACACTTTCCTCTTGTCACCAGTCCATATTCATAAAGATATCGTCCTTATATATAACGAGTGGAGTGTCAAAATAAACTCTGCATCGGGCGCATCCATCAGGAGGTGCGGTAAGTTGCTAAAATACATGTAGAAATTGCACTAGGATGGGGCCCCCCCAATCCTAGTACCCCATGCTCGGTCACCCAGAGCTGGCAATAGGAAACCTTGTTCAAAACTAAAATGTTTTTCTATGTAAGATGTAAATCAATTAGTTTCAAGATGAATTTGAAGGAGCGATTCAATTTTATTCAATAGCGCAGCCCCATCGAATTGTATACTGATGCGTCATTACCTCACGTTCATGCAGCGTCTATACTCTCAGTCTTATAGATGATACCTCCCAGTGTGCTCAAGCAAACCACTATCCATTTTCACTAGTGAGTTTCTGAGTCTTCGCCAATAAAATAGTAGCGTCCGGACATAGGAGGACTTCTTCTAAAAATGGCTGCAATTAAACCAATCCGCAAATTAGGGATAGGGGATGGCCCCCATAAAGAAACAACAAACTTGAAGCCGCGACCCCCAGTACACTGCGAGACAGCAACCCTCACAGGTGGCCAATCTTGCGTTCATGCGTGCTACTAGCGCCACCCATCGGCTCCGGGTATCCTGAGGCGCACCCCAATGCGAATGTGAATGACCGGAACGGCCACATTACAGGGAAGTCCGAGGAGCGGGCGCTCATAAGGCCTCCAGGGATCTTCCCCCATTCAGCCACATAGACAGTACGCAGCGGCGTGAACCGCCATTAAAGATCCCCGCGCAACCCGACCTCCAACTCGCCAACAAAATGGCCAAAAGTACACAAGGACATTCCCGGCGCTGTCGGACCACGCACTCACCCGCCAGACCCCTCTCCCCCCGGCCTTGCCGGCATTCTCACACCCCCCTCACACCTGCAACACGATTCCTGCCAGGGCTTCCGGGCTCGCACGGATCCCTCCTCTACCCACCACACCACCTCAGAGTTTTATCCAGTTTTCATATGTATCGCCTCTCTGTGTCCCCTCCGTCGCGCGCGCACGTCAGTCCCTTATTCTGCCGTCGGTTCTGGGCGGTGCCCGCTCACGCATCCACAGGGCCAGCCCACAAGGCCCCACCCCCAACAACTAGGCGTCCGGCCTCAACCCAACACCACCCCGCCCGCAATGGTAGTCACACCCCAGCCTCTCACCCCCGAATCAAAGGACACAAGTCAACCCCCACCACGGACCTATTCCTCAAAACAATCGCCCATGCATCCAATACGTCAGTTCGTTCTACGGATCTATCAGAGCCCCTCCTCGCCGAAACTATCTAGACTACACTTCCCGTGCTGCAGCCTGGTCTCTTCACACACCCCAACCTTGCCTTCTACTCATACACTCCATTGGACGCGCCCCTTGCCTATTATACCCCTACGATTCATTACACCTCGTCGGACTGAGTCATAGAACACATGTTGTTTCTCTCATCCTCTCCTGCTCCCGCCCACTGCTAGAGTCTCTGCTGGATGTCTTTCGGCCTTTTTGCAGTCTTCCCTAGTTGTACCCGAAACGGCTTCCTCTACGACTACACCGCAACCTCTGGCCTCCCGAACTTGGCAAGGCAATACGACTCTCGCACCATCTGGCAACCCGTAACAAGTAAACCGACATCACGTAGCTTCACTCTATAAACCACCGGACTTGCTGAACAGCACCTCTACCATCCGTACTCTCCTCACCCGACACGACCCTCCCAGACCACTCTATCTCGTCAAGCGTTGCCCCGTGGTGCTCGTGTGGCCGTGTTATATCCTATCCCACCTCAGCACCGTGCGTCCGCGCGTTTCGCTGTAGAGCGCGTCCTGACATTATAGAGGCAGTTCTACAGCCCGCACAAAAACATGGACACCTGCTGAGGTGGAGATTACTGTTTAAATTCCCACACGAATCTCTTCAACCAGGCCCCTTAGAGACTTAATCCTGAAACAAGCTGATAGGCGAACTGGATACGTTTTGCAACAGAGCCTCATTCCCGTACCGTTCACGTCCGACTCTCAGTCGCGGAACCTTCACCCGTGGCCCACATAGCCTCCTGGCAAACAGCTTCTCCATTCGGCAAACCTCCGATTGCTTTAGGACAACCACCGTGGATTCAACTGCAACTACCCAACACAGGCTTTGACTAGGGACCGCCACAAGGATGTCGATGTGGGGCTTTCCTTACCATATGCCTCATAACCAATTTCGAATACTATCAGCACTCATCGTTTTGGCTTCTTCACGGTCTCCAGGGTACGGACTATATCGTGGCTTCTCTACATCGAGAGAAGCTGCATGGATGCGCTTAACTTCCCCATCTGGAGAACACCACGTGTCCTCTCACAACAGGACCGAATATAGCACTCTCGTTGCTCCATGAGTTTACGAAGAGTTCTTCGCACCCCCTGCAACGGCAATTGACGGCTAGATCTACATCTCCTGCTAACCTAATCTCACGGAGGGAGATCGACCGTCCAGCCCGGGTACGCTTGTGAGATTCCGACAACATTTGCATGCATGAGACGGTGGAACAAACTATGAACGAACGATGAAAGCACATCTTCATGTGTTTGGAGGTCTGTACCTGAATCCTAAAGGATTGAGATCGCCAGCGCAGGGGGACCGTGAACTGAACACTAGAGGAAATTTGTATCACGGTACTGAGCGTTCGAAGTGGAAACGCAGGCTATGGGCAAATGAGGGAAGTGACCTCTCTGAACTTTCTCTGAACCGTTCGAATTTCAAGTTTTCAAGGCATTCTCTCCATCGTTTTTCTGTTTGCTCTCGCACATACATCGCCTTTTCCGGGACGCCGGGGTAACCCATGCAGTCTGGGAGTTTAAACAATCATGTTCTGGACCTGCGTAACCCCACACGCGCGCATCGGTGGTTACACACTGGTAAAAACTGTATCGAACAATGCCAGGAAGTGCGCTACTGATGTCTGCCAATTCGGGTCACGTAGTATGCAGTGTTCCCCACAGAAAGCCGGGAAACCCAAACCCAATGAAATTCCCCGGCCGTGGAGTTCGTTGGATACGACTCCTATCTTGGTCCCACCCATCAATCAAAGACGTCCCTTTCCCCATGTTTCTCTTTCAGGATACTGTAGTGTTGCCCTATCAGAAACTAGTCTGGAGAGAGAGATTTCCCACTCATAGCACAGGCGTCTCAGTGACTGCCGGTACGACATGCAATTTCAGTCGATTGAAATAAGACCTTGCTAGAAGACCTGACTATGATTCAATAATTCAGTAGCAGATCGGCTCCAGAGGTCTGTGAGGGACAATTGACGGTCAGACCCTTACCAGAGCCGGCATTTCATCACGCTGACTAGACGGTGTTCTTGCGCCTACTTGCAGTTGTTCGTCACGACGTATCATTTGGTAGATGGAACACGGAGATCATGTACCTCGATGTTATCCACACTCCCCGAGTTTGATATGATTTTGAGTGGCTTCCTTTGGCACTCTACAACTCCATAATCCTCGACATCGAACTTAGGACAGGAAAATCCGGAGACCCATACCTAGTGGGGGAGTGCTCTCTCCATGTGCCAAGATACTGTACAGATATTCCAGAAGATTGGTGGGGGTATCATACCAATGCCAGAGAAGGTTGACTCTCTACCTCTGTGTATTTGGAAAATTACGTGAGTGTTCGACAAAGCACGTTCCGAGGTTCTACCTCCGCACCGTCCTTTACTGACCTGCCTATTGACCTACTACCTGGGGAACCTCTTACCTAAGAGGACGATATATCCCTACTTCCCGAGACTAAAGCCATGAAACAACTACATTCAGAGAATTAGCGAGGGGTTCATCCGAAAGTATCTCCTCTCCAGAATCGGTAGCAGGCTTCTTTTTCGTTCAAAAAGAAGGGACGGTTATCTCGTCCATTGCATAGACTACGGGGTTTGAATAACAATCACGCGCAAGAACCGCTACCCTCTGCCCTTGAGACGGACTCTTCGACCGTCTTCAGGAGCGACATATCTTTCTAAATTGGATTTAAGAGGTGCCTACAATTTAGTAAAAGATACGTGAGGAGAGAACAAGTGGAAAACTGCTTCTAAACACCCATGACGGAACACTATGATACCTTGTCATCCGTTCGATCTGTGCAATCCACACCAGGCAGTCTTCCAGGATTTTGTTCAATGAAGAAATTTTTAGGGACATTCTTAACAAATTCCTTATCGTCTACCTAGATGCACACCTAAATTGTTTACTAAATCACCAAGAAACATCAAACAACGTGACAACAGGTGCTGTACGCTCTCGGGAGACCCCCTCTTTTGCGAAATGGAGAAATGCCAGTTCCATCTCAAGTCCGTTGGCATTTTATTGGATAACGTTATCTGATCCGGATTCAATATGGATCCAGAAAAACTTAAGGCTATTTTGGACTAGCACCGCCCAACCCACCTCAAGGCTGTGCAACGACTTTTTGGTTGTGACAAACTATTACCAAGGTGCTTTAATTCGCAAATTATTTCTTCCTACTACGGTATCTACCCTAAACTGCTCTTTACGAAGCAAGGGTGCAGATCACTTCATCATGGTCTGAGACCGCCATACGGGCATTCAATCTTCTAAAAAAGGCTTTGTGTCTGCCCCTATCCTCACCCACCCAGATCCTAACGTCATTTACCATGGAGGTAGATGCCCTGACATCGGTGGCTGGGGGCTGTCCTGTCCCAAAGGACTTCTCCATTAGCCAGACTATACACCACTGTGCCTTCTTTTCGAGAAAATTATCGTCCGAGAACGGAATTACGATGTCGGGAACCAGGAGATGTTGGCTATTCAAGTTGGCATTAGAAGAGTGGAGACCACTTCTTTAGAAGGTACGGGAGACATAGAAACATGGTAGACAGACAGAGCCCCTATATGTAGCACTCTGATCAGTGTGTAAATGATGAGATTCTTAAAATAACTTTATTAAATGATCAATGTCGTTAAGATACTGGGGTTTAAAACAATGTTAAATAATACCAAGTGATTCTACTCTATGGATAGTGTGTCCAATTGAGTGTGCAGTGGTATATATAAATGTCCAGTGTTAGGATAAATCACTGGCCCTACAATCCTCTATAGAGTGGGTAGCTAGGGTTCTTGATGAAGTAACGGCAGTTTGAGCCACAGATGTAGTGCCCTGTAATTTAACCACGTGCACGGCGCGGATGAGTTCATGTACACGACTCAGTCAGACTTAAGAAAGTCAGTGGTATATCAGCCGTGCACAGTAAGGACCAAAATAAGATCAATGATCTTATAAGTCACCACACAGCAAGGCACATAGTAATACTGGAAAATACAATACCATTTCAATATAGGAAGCCTGGAATGCTAACCCCCACTACACGCAATCAGCTAAGGGGGGCATTACATAGAGACAAACGGCACCCAACACAGGTATTAACACCTTCAAGTGCCAGATCAACCACCACACATGTAAAGTTCATACCCTATTAGGGGAAGGTTCTTCAAAGTGACCTGGAAGATAAACCCTACCGGAGCAAGTATACTCAGATGATAATAACTCAGTATAAGCTTATACAGTAGTACAGCAGTGCCACTATATTCACCTGTAATATATCTAGTAATACTAGTATTTACTCGCTAGACCATCATATACACTGGAATATATATAACATGTGTTAAGCACCACACGAAAAAATTCATATTCTATAACATAAGTGAGTGCAATTAACAACACATTAGGTGCACTATAGACCTAGATCTGTTACAAACGAATCTTAAATATACTATCAGCTGCAGTATACATACAGCATAGTCACAGGTCCCACTCACGAGTGCACCTACTAGTATTAAATTACAGGGGCACTACATCTGTGGCTCAAAACTAGCCGTTTACTTTCCAACAAGAACCCTAGCTAAACCCACTCTATAGAGGATTGTAGGGCCATGATTTATCTAACACTGGACATTATTAAATATACACACTGCACACTCAATTGGACACACTTATCCATAGAGTAAGAATCACTGGTATTATTTAATCATTGTTTTAAACCCCCGATCTTAACGACATTGTCATTAATAAAGTTATTTAAGAATCTCATCATTTCCACACTGGATCAGAGTGCTACATATAGGGGCTTGTCTGTCTACCATGTACTAAGTATAATGCCCTTTGCAGCACCAATTTCTATGTACATATCTAAGCTGTAGCGGGGGGAAAACCATAAGTGTATATAGGTACGGAGACACCCTAAACTATACTCACCAGACCATAAGAACCTTCTATACTTAGAAGGGGATGTCGTTTGAGCTCTCGACAAGCCCGCTGTGGCACTATTCTTTCACAGATTCAATTCCTCCATCTCCTTCATTCCTGGCTCCAAAAATCTGAAGGGGACCACCCCTGTCTCGACAGTTCCTTGCAGAGGACAAGTATGAAGAGCAGCTAGAGACGATTATTCCCTCTAGATGATTCTGTCCGCCCAATCCTTGATATTAGGACAAGATCAATCCAGAGCAATCACAGACTCCGATGGGGTTCAAGGTTCAATGGAGGAGAAGACTCATACACGGCACCCCACACCACGCAAGAGGGTTCTCGAGTGTGCCAGTTCCTCTAAATCGGCAGGACATCCAGGGATACGGAAAACCAACGACCTTGTTCAACGTACCTTCTGGTGGCCAGAGAGGCTAAGTGTGGAGGAGTTTTTAAAGCGTTGGCACACTTGCGCTCGCAACCAAGTACCCCGGGTCAGACCAGCAGGCCTTCTCTTCCTTTAACCCATTCAGACCGCCCCTGGAACCATATTTCTAGGACTATATTGTAGAGCTCCCAGATTCCAAAGGGAAGAATACGATTCTTGTGGCAATTTGATCGTTTTCCAAACAGACGCACCTTGTTCCCTTGAGGGGCTTCCGAATTCCTCAGGCTTGCGGAAGGAAGTTTCATCCAGGAGATTTTTCGTCTTCACGGAGTGCCTTCAACAATTGCTCCGATCGGGTGAGTCCCAATTGTGTCAAGATTTGGCGAACCTTTTACGAAAATTGGGTATTCACTTATTCAATTCTCCTGGGATACACCACCCACAGACAAATGGGCAGACGGAGAGGGCCAACCAAAACCTGGAACAATACCTTCGGTGTTTATAACCGAACACAGGATGATTGGTGGATCTGCTTCCTTGGGCTGAGTTTGCCTCTTAACTCCCTTCGCAATGACTCCACTCAAGAATCTCCGTTCTTCATAAATTGTGGCTTCATCCTTCCGTTTACACTTCTCCCCTCTAGTCCTCAGGAGTACCAAGCGTTGACAAGCACATCTCCGGCTGAAAGACTTATGGATCGAGGATTCAGGAGAACTTAAGAGATGGCCACAGGGAGACAGAAGAACTCCAGCAGATAGCCTTCGACACCAGGTGCGCAGCATCACCCCAGGAGAAGGGTGTGGCTTTCGTCCAGGATTCAGACTAAGGTTCCTACCATGAAGCTAGCTCCCAAGTTCTCCGTCCCTTCCCATGGTCAGGAGGATTAATCCTGTGGCTTATCACTGCGCCTTCCACCCCGATGAAGATTACCTCCAGTCTTCCATGTATCTTTGCTTAAACACAGCATTTCAGAGTCCTCGCTTTTCTAAGACATTTCCTACACTTCCCTCTGCTGATTCAAGGTCAAACAGGAGTACGAGGTCCAGTCTATCCTGGATTCTTTAGGATTTCCAGGAGGAGGAGAGTACAATACCTGGTCCACTGGAGGGGGTTCGGACCAGAGGAACATTCATGGATTCCCCACCGGGATCTCCACGCACCTCGACGACTCCAGGCTTTTCATCGTAGGAATCCCTCCAAGAAATGTGGACGCCCGGAGGTCCGCCATGAAGGGGGGGGGGGGGGGGTACTTAAGGACCCGGGAGTCACGCAACGCTTCAGCGTGCTCCCTCAAGCACCTGCCAGCCTGACAGGATTAGATAGTCGTGCGCATCGGCATTCCCCCAGTACGACAGGACGACCGAGCTCCGTTTTCCCCTAGTGCCAGCCGAGCAAGTCAGTCCCCTTTTCTGCCGTCGGTTCTGGGCGTTATGGCCGCGCCTCCGTGTGGCTGCGCCTGGAATTACGAGGACATTCTCTTCACAAAAGGCTGCAATTAAAATCCAAAAATTGGGAGAGAGGGAATGGCAATAAACACACCACTTGCTCGCGCCATGCGCAGAAGCAACACTGGCCATATTGCGTTGGTGTTAGGAATCGGCATGCGCAGATGCGATTGAGGCGGCCATTAAAGGAAGTGAGAAGAAGGCGATCCATAGTCAGGGATATCCCCCAGTATCGCACAGCGCAAGTTAGCAGAGGCGTCGGCACCATTAACAGCATCGCGCACGCTTGCACCAATGGTAAAGTGTAAGGACCCCGGGAGGAGTCACGCCGCTTCTCGGGGTCCTCACTACAGCAAACTGCATAGGGCTTCCCGTGGCTGCACGGATTACCCATCCAGGACGCCGAGCTCCGTTTCCCCGTGCGCGCCAAGTCAGTTCACACTTCTTATTGCAGTTCGGTTGTGCGCGCGCACGTCAGTCCCCTTCTTCTGCCGTCGGTTCTGGGCGTATGGCCGCGCCTCCGTGTGGCTGCGCCTGTGGACTTACGAGGACATTCTCTTCACAAAAGGCTGCAATTAAAAATCCACAAATTGGGAGAGGGGATGGCATAAACAACCACTTGCTCGCGCATGCGCAGAAGCAACACGTGGCCATCTTGCGTTTGGTGTTAGGATCGCGCATGCGCAGATGCGATGAGGCGGCCATTACAGGGAGTGAGAAGAGGCGCTCCATAGTCAGGGATATTCCCCAGTTCGCACATGCGCAGTTAGCAGCGGCGTCGGCCATTACAGATCGCGCACGCTGCCCCAATGGTAAAGTGTAAGGACCCGGGAGTCACGCCGCTCTCGGCGTGCTCCTCACTCACCTGCAGTCCTGCCAGGGCTTCCCGCGGCTCGCACGGATCCCCCCTCCAGGACGCCGAGCTCTGTTTCCCCTGTGCGCGCGCACGTCAGTCCCCTTCTTCTGCCGTCGGTTCTGGGCGTGTGCCCGCTCACGCATCCACAGGCGCAGCCACACGGAGGCGCGGCCACACGGAGGCGCACCAGCCTCTTAAAGGCACAGTACCTATTTCAAAATGCTGCAATCCAATACATCAGTTCTTCTAGGATCTATAGCCCCTCCTCCAGGAACTCATCTAGACCTATCCCTGTCTCAGCCTGGTCCTTTCACACACCCCCACCTTGCTACTCTACCATTGGACCCTCTTGCCTATTTATACCCTACAGCTTCATTAACTCGTCGGCTGAGCATAGAACCAGTTGTTCTCATCACTCTCTGCCTCCCTAGTCCTGTCTTGTCCTGTCTTGTTTTGCAGTCTTCCTAGTGCACCGAACCGGCTTCCTCTACGACTACCCGCACCTCTGGCATCCCGAACTTGGCATATGGCAATACGACTCTCCGCACCTCTGGCACCCCGAACACGGTAAACGATTACGTCCTTCTCTATAACCCCGGACTTGGCGAACAGCACCCTCTACCATCCGTACCTCTCCTGCCCCGACCCGGACTCCCAGACCACTCTACTCTCAAGACGTGCCCTCGTGGCTCTGGGTGGCGTTATATCCTATCCCACCTCAGCACCGTGGTCCCGCCTCGTTTGTGGTGAGCTCGTCCTGACATAAAGAGGGCCATGGAGGTCTACAGCCCCTGAAGGCATAGAGGCAGGTAGGCCACCAGACGCTAGGGGGCCAATAGGGCTTGCAGCTTCTGCTGCTGGAGAAGATACATTGTTGCGCACAGACCATGCGAGTCAGTTGGTGCTGGGATAAGGTAGGGGGAGATAGTGTGTGTAGGGAGCCAGTGCTCCTACACTAGGCCAGGTTACCGCTTAGGCGCCAGCTAGGCCCAACTCACCTTTCAGTTTGTGCTGCTGTAGGGAAGGCTCCTTAGGTTGGGACCCTGCCCTTAGCAGAGTGTTTTCAGGGACACAGCTGCAGTGCTGCGTGCTCTGACAAGAAGGGTCAGTGTTGCAGTGAATCATTCTTTGCAGAGACAGAGACTGTCTGTCTGGGTGGTGACGTCATCAGAGAGGGAGACCATCCACCATGAGGAGGACACCATCGCTGCGGCTTCGGTGCTGGACACAGACGGGTCCTCTTCCATTGTTCTACGGTACCCGGGTGCAGGAGCACTGGGCAGTTCATCAAAATCACCAAGTGCATCACCTATTCATTTCATCTTAGTGGGCAGCGCTGTTCCACACTTGGGTGGGGGTGCAGGTCTATTGGTGACTTTTGGGGACTCCTGAGTACACGTGGGGGTGCAGGTCTATTGGTGACTTTTGGGGACTCCTGAGTACACAGGGTGTGTGGGTTAAAGCCCTGCGAGGTGACAGGGTAGTTGTGCCTAGTAGTGTTTCAGGGTGACACAAATGTTGCTGTTGATGTCATATTGTGATGTGATATGTTTTTATACCATTGAGGTCTATACTCATTGCGCATGCGTTGACACTTAGAAATTTTGCACGATCTCTGGTAGTTAGTCCCACGCATGCGCGGGGACTTAGAAAAAATTCTAATATCTAACAGAGCATGGTATACATGCGTGAAGACACAGATTTGGATCTATGGAAACACACAGAGAGCCTTATAAAAAAGTGCATACATAGGGTACTGATTAAAGATGGATGTTATGGGTATAAGGGACTTATATTGCACATATATTATTAATGCTTGTGCAAATAAGGAATGGTAACAAACCCCCCCTAATTATATATAATATTTACACAATGTGTCAAATTTAATGGCAATGGTTGATAATTTAATTGACAATTCAAAGATATAGGTTATATATGCACATAATTAAAAAAAAAAATTCTAAGAGTCATCCCCATGCGCGGGACTAACTACCAGAGATCGCGCAGAATTTCTAAGTGTCAACGCATGCGCAATGAGTATAGACCTCAATGGTATAATTTCTAAGTCCCCGATGTCCGTTCTATTTCCTGGATTCTACTAGGATTTTTTCCAGGGGAGTACAATACCTGGTCCACGGGAGGGGTTCGGCACCAAGGAACATTCATGGATTCCCCACACCGGTATCTCCACGCACACTCGCACTCCAGCTTTTCATCGTAGGAATCCCTCCAAGCCATGTCATGACGCCCGGAGGTCGCCCCTGAAGGGGGGGGGGGTCTGTAAGGACCCGGAGTCCACGGCCGCTCTCACGTGCTCCTCAACTCACCTGCAGTCCGCCAGCTTCCCGCGCTCGGCTACGGAATCCCCCCTCCAGACGCCGAGCTCCGTTCCCCTGTGCGCGCGCACGTCCAGTCCCCTTCTTCTATCCCTGTTCTGCGTCGGTTCTGGGCGTGGCCGCGCCTCCTGTGGCTGCGCCTGTGGACTTACGAGACATTCTCTTCACAAAAGGCTGCAATTAAAATCCAACAAATTGGGAGAGGGATGGCATAAACAACCACTTGCTCGCGCATGCGCAGAAGCAACACGTGGCCTCTTGCGTTGGTTGTTAGGATCGCGCATGCGCGACTCTGCGATGAGGCGGCCATTACAGGAGTGAGAAGAGGCGCTCCATAGTCAGGATAATCCCCCAGTTCGCACATGCGCAGTTAGCAGCGGCGTCGGCCATTACAATCGCGCACGCTGCCCCAATGTTAAAGTGTAAGGACCCGGGAGTCACGCCGCTCTCGGCGTGCTCCTCACTCACCTGCAGTCCGCCAGGGCTTCCGTGGCTCGCACGGATCCCCCCCTCCAGGACGCCGAGCTCCGTTTCCCCTGTGCGCAGCGCACACGTCATCCCCTTCTTCTGCCGTCGGTTTCTTGGCGTATGCCCGCCCCTCCGTGTGGCTGCGCCTGTGGACTTACGAGGACATTCTCTCCACAAAAGGCTGCACTTAAAATCCACAAATTGGGAGGGATGGCAAAACAAACACTTGCTCGCGCATGCGCAGAAGCAACACGTGGCCATCTTGCGTTTGGTGTGTAGGATCGCGCATCGACCATGCGATGATGCGGCCATTACAGGGAGTGAGAAGAGAGCGCTCCATAGTCGGGGATTTCCCCAGTTCTCACATGCGCAGTTAGCAGCGGCGTCGGCCATTACAGATCGCGCACCGCTGCCCCCAATGGTAAAGTGTAAGGACCCGGGAGTCACGCCGCTCTCGGCGTGCTCCTCACTCACCTGCATTCCTGCCAGGGGCTTCCCGCGGCTCGCACGGACCCCCCCCTCAGGACGCCGAGCTCTGTTTTCCCTCCTGGTGCTGCGCGCAGCGCACGTCAGTCCCCTTCTTCTGCTCTGCCGTCGGTTTCTGGGCGTGTCCCGCTCACGCCATCCCAGGCAGCCACACAGGAGGCGCACCAGCCTCTTAAAGGCACAGTACCTATTTCCAATGCTGCAATCCAATACTTCATTCTTCTAGTGATCTATAGCCCCTCCTCCAGGAACTCATCTAGGACCTATCCCTGTCTCATCCTGGTCCTTTCACACACCCCCACCTTGCTACTCTACCATTGGACCCTCTTGCCTATTTTTACCTACAGCTTCATTAAACTCGTCGGCTGAGCATAGAACCATTGTTCTCATCACTCTCTGCCTCCCTAGTCCTGTCTTGTCCTGTCTTGTTTTGCGTCTTCCTAGTGCACCGAACGCCCCTTCCTCTACGACTACCCGCACCTCTGGCTCCCGAACTTGGCATATGGCAATACGACTCTCTCGCGCACCTCTGCACCCCAAAACGTAACGATTACGTCCTCTCTATAACCCGGACTTGCGAACAGCACCCCACCATCCTTACTCTCCTGCCCCGACCCGGACTCCCGATCCACTCTACTCTCAAGACGTGCCCTCGGCTCTGGGTGCGTTATTCCTATCCCCCTCACACCCGTGGTCCGCCTCGTTTGTGGTGAGCTCGTCCTGACTAAGAGGGCCATGGAGGTCTACGGCCCCTGAAGGCATAGAGGCAGTAGGCCACCAGACCTAGGGGGCCAATAGGCTTGCAGCTTCTGTCTGCTGTGGAGAAGATCATTGTTTGCGCACAGACCATGCGAGTCAGTTGTGTGCTGGGATAAGTGAGGGGGAGATAGTGTGTGTAGGGAGCCAGTGCTCCTACACTAGGCCAGGTTACCTGCTTAGCGCCACTAGGCCCAACTCACCTTTCATTTGTTGCTGCTGTAGGGAATGCTCCTTAGGTTGGGGACCGCGCCCTTAGCAGGTGTTTTCAGGGGACACAGCTGCAGTGCGCGTGCTCTGACAAGAAGGGTCAGTGTTTGCAGTAAGTCATTCTTTGCAGAGACAGAGACTGTCTGTCTGGGTGGTGACGTCATCAGAGAGGAGACCATCCACCATGAGGAGGACACCATCGCTGCGGCTTTCGGTCTGGACACAGACGGTCCTCTTCCATTGTTTCTAACGGTACCCCGGTGCAGGAGCACTGGGCAGTTCATCAAAATCACCAAGTGCATCACTATTCATTTCATCTTAGTGGGCAGCGCTGTTCCACACTTGGTGGGGGTGCAGGTCTATTGGTGACTTTTTGGGGACTCCTGAGTACACAGGGTGTGTGGGTTAAAGCCCTGCGAGGTGACCGTGTAGTTGTGCCTAGTAGTGTTACAAGGGTGACACAAAGTTGGCTGTTGATGTCATATTGTGATGTGATATGTTTGTGTTCTGTTGCCCATATAGTAAACCCTGTTTATATATACCTTGGGTGTATGTGGTTAAATATGTGGGTCCTGTGTTAGGGGTCATTCTACCCGTAGAATCCTACACAGGTGGAGTCGCTGTTTATGTAAGATCGTTCCAGAGGATACACCCCAGGCTCTCACTGGTGGATTTTCAGGCCTCCTGTGAACCTGACCACGTAAAGCACCACACACCTGTAACATACATAGAGATCTCCTCACATGCACTCTATCGGCGATGGGGGGGGGAATATGTGTTACTATTTATAGATATGGGTTAAAGTATCTGTTGTCTAAATTTAGCATGGTTAACTTGATGGACGTACTTTTTTTCAACCTCATCTACTATGTAAAAACAGCAAATCCAAGATGTTTTTATAACCCATACAATCAAACATGATGTACACATTAAAAATGATTAATTGGCAAGGGATAGAGAAACAGAACTGTGCACCCATGACATTAATCACAGGAACATGGCAAAACAAAGGTAACCGTTCATGCCCCGTGTTAACATGGATCCCAGTTGACAATCCAGCGACACTCTCTCTGCAGGAGGGCTCTCTCCAAATCGCCCCCCTCTATACCAAGTGAACTTTATCAGTGACAAAGCAGAGAGAGCAGCGCTGTCAGCCCCATGTACCTGTAAAAAATGTCTTGCCCACGAGAGATATTTTCTTGAAAGAATCTGATCCCTCTGTGCAAACCTAATATTGTGAGGTGTGTTCGAGTACTCTAAAGCGGAATTCCCTAGTCGTCATGCCCACATAGATTGATTACATGGACACGTCAGACAGTACCCGCCTTAGATTTGCAATTGAGAAAATAGTGTATTTTAAAAATGGTCGAGATTTGTACTATCTGAAAATGAGACGTCTGTCGCATAAAGCGGCACCGTACGGCTTTGCATTATAAAACCCCCTTTTAATTAAATTTGACATAAAGTAGGATTCCAGAGTGGGATATAATGACTGTGTGCCAGTCTATCCCTTAAGTTGGAGATCTCCTTATAGTCATATTAACACTTTCCCCAAGATGGATTTAAGCTCTGGGCAGTCATGAAGATTTGCCAATGATCTTGTAAAATTTTCCACAAGTGTGTACATTGTTGTTACAAGCACCAATAAATCTTTATTTTCTTTTGTGAGAAATTGGCTGTATCTCGTGGTTTCAAAAAAGTAGCCCTATTGCATTTTAGGCTACGTTTAAGGCCTTTATTGACACAATTTTTGCCTGAACCTCTTTGTTTAAATCTAGCTTGCAACGCTTGACATCTAATTTTAAAAGTGGCTTCCGTCGAACAATAACGCTTCAGACGCAAAATTCACTAGTAGGGATCCCTTGTGTTAGGGTGAAGCTAGACGCATGTAAAATTGTGTTGGTGGAACTTTCTTTCCTGAAGTTTGTGGGAGACATTGCTGGCTGTTGCTCCTCTGCCCAGCTTGCCCGTAATTTAGTGGGCGCACTTGCCGGCCGATAGGGGGAAGACTGTGAAAACTATGTTTTCGGGCCGCTACTGCTCAGTCTGCAATGTATGTATGTGTATATGTATGTGGTGGAAACAACAAAGGATAGGAGTGATCACAGAACCTACTAATTGAATGAGTAGTCAATACATATGCGGTAATCAAGTATGGGTGCAAACTGTGAACTGAAAAGTGAATCAGAAAAGGTGAAGGGAACACAAAATGGATGTGCCCCTAAAAGAATTCACTTAAATGCACACCATAACAGTGTAAAAATTAGCTTTTAATAAATTTACTAAAACATATTACCAAAGTAATGTGTAAGTGAATTAAAAATATATTAAATCACCGCTATCAGGCAACCTTGTCGTCAGTTATAAGTTCAATACTATCCCAGTTAACCACTTGATAATGGTGGATATGAGGACACAGGTTGCTAGGAGTCAGGGTGTTAACCCCTCTGGAGCAACGGTGAGACCCATAATGGAAGTGTATGATGTACACAAGTGAGTGGCCAATGGTTAAATGTCCAGCTACCTTGCTAGATCAGCCAGCACTGCGCACTATAATGGAGACTTTAGTGTGTTAAAATAAGAGTGCTAGAGTATAAGCTGGCAAATGCAGTGATAATGGTAGTACATACACTGCAGCATAGACCTGCCAGACACGGCAGTGCTGTGCAAGGAACAGGCACACTCACTATAAAATTAAGGATTAAATAAATACCTACCTAATGGGATCAACACAGTTAGAGCCAGGAACTGCTGACACTACATTAAAAACAGCTCCAAGTAGGAGACTGACAACATTGCGCGTCCAACGCGCGTTTTCCCTCCACAAGGAGCTTCCTCAGGGACAATTTTACTGGGGCAGTAGGTCTGAACCTTTTTATACCCTTGCAGTACCCTAATTGCAAAATCAATTGTTCACACTGTTCACATGCGCATTGTGCTTGCACCTAAACTCACTCCCATAAGTACTTAAATACTGGTTGATACACTATCAGTCAATTCCTTAGTGTCATACCTTCATTTAGCACTTTCCCCGTTGTTTTCGGGCTTTTGGTGCATTTTTTATTGCTATAAATCGTATGCTCCGGTTGGAGTGGCTACTGCGGCATGCGCGGGGAACTTAAACAATTTTCTGTTGTCAGTGCGCAATTGCGCATGCGCGGCACCTAGAGTGATTTCAATCGGTATTATATCCATGGCGCATGCGCGAACATCTTAGAAAATATTCCTATGTCATCCATACGCATAGCGCATGCGTGGCTCTTAGAAATAATACGCTCCATTCCCATTCGATGTGCGCATGCGTGGGGACATAGAAAAATTACAATCTCGCACTTGCATCGTGCGCTAATGCGTCTGCGCATGCGCAGAACTTAGAAATTTATACCATTGAAGTCTATACTCATTGCGCATCGTCTTGACACTCAGGAATTTTGCGCGATCTCTGGTAATTAGTCCCGCGCATGCGCGGGGACTTAGAAATTATACCATTGAGGTCTATACTCATTGCGCATGCGTTGACACTTAGAAATTTTGCGCGATCTCTGGTAGTTGTCCCCACGCATGCGCGGGGACTTAGAAAAAATTCTAATATCTAACAAGCATGGTATACATCATGAAGACACTGATTTGGATCTATGGAAGCACACAGAGAGCCTTATAATAAAAGTGCATACATAGGGTACTGATTAAGATGGAGGTTATGGATATATGGTATGGGTTAAGAGGGACTTATATGCCCATGATTTATTAAGTGATTGTGCAAGTAAGGATGTTACAACACCCCCCATAATTATATATATATTACACAATGTGTCAAATTGTAATGCAATGGTTGATAATTTAATTGATCAATTCAAAGATATAGGTGTATATATGCACATAATTAAAAAAAAAAATTCTAAGTCCCCGCGCATGCGTGGGATTAACTACCAGAGATCGCGCAAAATTTCTAAGTGTCAACGCATGCGCAATGAGTATAGACCTCAATGGTATAATTTCTAAGTCCCCGCGCATGCGCGGGACTAATTACCAGAGATCGCGCAAAATTCCTGAGTGTCAACGCATGCGCAATGAGTATAGACTTCAATGGTATAATTTCTAAGTTCCTGCGCATGCGCAGACCGCATTAGCGCACGATGCAAGTGCGAGATTGTAATTTTTTCTATGTCCCCACGCATGCGCACATCGAATGGGAATGGAGCGTAATTATTTCTAAGAGCCCACGCATGCGCTATGCGT
This sequence comes from Ascaphus truei, assembly GCA_036426205.1. Classification (NCBI taxonomy): domain Eukaryota; kingdom Metazoa; phylum Chordata; class Amphibia; order Anura; family Ascaphidae; genus Ascaphus; species Ascaphus truei. The sequence continues at coordinate 22,913 of WSYH01002333.1, forward strand.
ATGGATCGACATAGGAATATTTTCTAAGATGTCGCGCATGCGCAATGGATATATACCGATTGAAATCACCTCTAGGGTGCCGCGCATGCGCAATTGCGCACTGACTAACAGAACTATTGTTTAAGTTCCCGCGCATGCGCAGTAGCCACTCCAACCGGAGCATACGATTTATAGCAATAAAAACTGCACCAAAAGCCCGAAAACAACGGGGAAAAGTGCTAAATGAAGGTATGACACTAAGGAATTGACTGATAGTGTATCTAACCAGTATTTAAGTACTTTATGGAGTGAGTTTAGGTGCAAGCACACTGCGCATGTGCAACAGCTGTGAACAATTGATTTTGCAATTAGGGTACTGCAAGGGTATAAAAAGGTTCAGACCTCACTGCCCCGGTAAAATTTGTCCCTGAGGAAGCTCCTTTGCTGGAGGGAAACGCGCGTTGGACGCGCAATGTTGTCAGTCTCCTACTTGGAGTTGTTTTAATGTAGTGTCAGCAGTCTCCTGGCTCTAACTGTGTTGATCCCATTAGTTAGTTATTTATTTAATCCTTTAATTTTATAGTGAGTGTGCCTGCTTTCCTTGCACAGCACTGCCGTGTCTGGCAGGTCTATGCTGCAGTGTATGTACTACCATTATCACTGCATTTGCCAGCTTTATCACTCTAGCACTCTTATTTTAACACACTAAAGTCTCCATTATAGTGCGCAGTGCTGGCTGATCTAGCAAGGTAGCTGGACATTTAACCCATTGGCCACTCACTTGTGTACATCTATACACTTCCATTATTGGGTCTCACCGTTGCTCCAGAGGGGTTAACACCCTGACTCCTAGCAACCTGTGTCCTCCATATCCCACCATTATCAAGTGGTTAACTGGGATAGTATGAACTTATAACTGACGACAAGGTTGCCTGATAGCGTTGATTTAATATATTTTTTAATTCACATTACACATTACTTTGGTAATATGTTTTAAGTAAATTTATTAAAAGCTAATTTTTACACTGTTATGATGTGCATTTAAGTGAATTCTTTTAGGGGGCACATCCATTTTGTGTTTCCCTTCACCTTTTCTGATATATATATGTGTGTGTTAATAAATAATTCCTTCCCCACACATCTATCGCTTTCCATTTTGTTCTTCCCGCCTCCGTTCCTATCCTCTCTTCCTCCCGTCCCTCATGTCCTCTTACCGCTGTAAGATGTAGAGTAAACTCTAAACTCTTTTTACACATGTCTTTTTCTTTAATTTTAAAAATATATAATAAATTAATAACTCATACAATCTACACACACACACCACTCCAAACCTGTCGCTCACAGCAGCATGGACCGTACACACAAAGTGTACGTCACGTGCACGAGCGTTCGCACAGGCGCACGCGCTAACTATAGAACAAGCCTGAGAAAGGATTGCTTCCTGCTGCTCATGTGCCTCTAGTCTAGAGCGACCACATGACCATCAGCAGCCAATCACAGTAATAATAATAATAACCAGCAGAGGGGTTAAAGGGGAAGAGACACCATGAGAGTGTCCCTGCCGGGGGCGTGGCTCGAGGACTCTAGTCCTCGAGGGCTGCAAACAGGCCACGTTTTATGGATATCCCTACTTCAGCACAGCTTGCTCAATTAGTGTCTCAGTCATACTGAGCTACTAATTGAGCCTGCTGTGCTGAAGTAGGGATATCCTGAAAACCTGGCCTGTTTGTGGTCCTCGAGGACTGTAGTTGTGCACGTGACTGCACACCCACCTTGCTTCCCGGTGGCGCGTGCACAACGCTTCACCGCGATCTGCAAACTTTATGTACCTTTTTCCGGTGCGGGGGGGTGTGGCGAAGATGGGCCGGGTGGGCGTGGCCAAGACGGCATTGATTGCTGGGAGACATAGGGCTGAAGGGGAAAGAGACAGCTGGAATACACAGGGCTGGATGGGAAAGAGACGGCTGGAATACACAGGCCTGGAGGGGAAAGAGACTGCTGGAATACACAGGGCTGGAGGGTTAAGAGACCGCTGGAATACACAGGGCTGGAGGGGAAAGAGACTGCTGGAATACACAGGGCTGGAGGGTTAAGAGACTGCTGGGAGACATAGGGCTGGAGGGGACAGAGACCGCTGGAATACACAAGGATGGAGGGGAAAGAGACTGTTGGGAGACCCCAAGCATGGCCCACAGCCTGTTCTGCGGACCCAATCCCATGGGATTAACCCTTGTATTGCCAGAACTGCAGAGAAGGGTCGTTCCCTCCCTGATATATAAACAGTGCAGTATAACATACAGGTCGTCTTCTGCTGCCTCTCTACATCACCACTCTGAGAGGCCATATGACGGGACATCTGCTTCAAGGAAGATCACTTGTGCCACTACGTGAGGGGCCACCTACCTTTAGGAGAACGACGCCTTCCAAATATCATCCGAGGGTGTTCAGACGACGACTGTATCCCCGACCTGTACTGGTGTTTGGTAACTCATGTCATGTTTCATGGAATGCTTATATTGTCTAACTTGATGTACGCAGATTACTTACCCTTCTCATTATATTGTATACTAAAATTTACTTCACAATGAGCGTTGTGCGCTGTTGTCTTGTCTTTATTCCCTGATTCTAGTAGCAGTTTCTGCTGTTCAGCTCCTCAGCGATTGGCTGTTCCTCCTTTTTATATGCTCAGCGATTCCCCTTGCAAATCGGGTGAGCATAATAGTACTTTTCTTGTGACGATGTGCTGGTTGCAAGCACACTATTTGCATTGTCCTGACTTGCAGTTTCCTACCTGAACACTGGCTCCTGTCTATGACCAACCGACTCTCTCCAACCCTAGATCACGGCTAGTGACCCCTATGACCCACACCCTCTCCTACCTTCGACCACAGCGAGTCTATCTATGTCCCCCTACACACAGGACCCCAAAAGTACTCTCTGACCTAGGGTAATAACTATGGATAGTGGCAAATGCAGCAAGCACAGATGACACAGGGAGCAGAATCTCACTGTGTAATCACTACCGGCCGGTCATATAAATGTAGCCCCGGTAAGGAATGGGGGCTATATATCTTTCTCCTACTGGTGTAAGTCCTGTTAAGGGCAGGCCGCCAATAGTTATCATGGGTTTTTCCCCCGCTTCAAGCCCTGCTTTGAGTGATAGAGGCAAGCCCCTGACTCTGTTGCAGGCCTGAGACAGAGGGGAGGTCCTGCTGACATCATGAGGGGTGGGGCTGACTAAAGTTAGTACTGCCTGCTCCTGTGAGTGACAAGTAGTCTAGTTGAGAGTCTAGTTTGGAGGAGAGAGGAGTGCTGTCCTGGGAGCAGGAGGAGAAGGAGTGCCTGACCTAGAGTCAGGAGGAATGTAACAACTACAATTGGAGGAGAGACTCAGGGCCCAGTCTGAGTAGAGCCGACACAGCTATAGTGGACCAATGCCCCTCACTCTGCTGAGGGGGTGAGGGGGAGAATCTTACCTCACTCAGAGGGTACACTCTGAGGTGGGGGATTGGGGTATTGAGGCCCCATCCAGACCATCCTGCAGGGGTACATTATGGAGGAGAGGAGTGGAGGAATAGACCGGTTTACATTGGAAGCACTGCTACACATGAACTGCTGCTGTCGTAAGGACAATAAAGGACATTGCTATTTTTATCTAAGACTGTGTGTGAGATCTGGATCATTCGCCCTGGGACCAGGGCTTCTCTGTAAGGGTCCCACCCCATATCCCTGGGGCTTATAGAGGTTGAGGCGCTGCACCACAAAGACTGCTAAGAAGATGAAGGCATATACCCCAGAAGCCTGACCCTGTTGTCCCCAATACCACCGCGGGAGACTCAGGCCCTCCTGTTCCTCACAGGTACGCACCACCCACATACACGTAACCAGCCCTCACTACACCCTAGAGGTCCAGTCTGTGACCGGGGGGGGGGGGGGGGGGACATGGCTTACATTTGGAAGCGAGCTGCTGAGATCCAGAACAGGACAGGCTTTCAGCAAAGCAGAGCGGGAAGAGTGAAGTGCACCTTCCGTGCAAGTACTGGAGAGAGTAGGGCATGTATGCAGACCAGGGGTAGTCAGGGGAGCGTGGATTCCCGCACCGTACGCCCTGGGTGCCCTAAGAGGGTGATGTAAGATGGGTGTGAGGCTGTAGCTGTCCTAGTCCCTTGAGGCAGATAGTGTGAGGCAACTGGGGGGGTTAGCCTGTTAACTTGTCCAGGGACCATGGCCCAGGGCCCGCACTATGAGTGGCCAAAAGTAGGAGACGCCCGTACTTAGGGAGATGCCCGGTACACTAGCCAGCACCCACATAAAAGACACCACAGAGTACTTGTAGGATCCGTCAGCGAGTGCGGTGCACAGAGAAGGAGTTCTCCCTAGCCTGGGGTATGCTGGCATCATATCAGTGGGTAAAACAGTCAGAAAGAGCATGCAGAGAGCGTTTAGTGAGCAGTGTAAGTACAGTCAGTGTCTAGGAACGAGTTTTGCAATTGACACTGAGAATAGTGAAATTATACATTTGGAGGGCTCATCAAAGATGGCGGCCGTCTACATGTGCTCCGCGGAGCATGAAGGAGTTAAAAATGGTGACCGCAGCTCCATCCACGGCCCAGCAGTTAGCAGCCGAACTAAAATGGCGACTCCCGCAAATCCTGGATCGCGCACGTGAAGCGTGCAAAGAGACTGTTAGGGAAATGTGGAGGCAGATGTGCAGGGGTTTGGCGCCAAACCCAGATCCCCTGCAAGAGGAGCGGCGCGAAAGCTGAAAGCCCACCCACCTGTGCTGTGACTGGCCAACAGACAAGGCCACGTCACACTGAGAGAAGGAGTGCCCCTCCTCTTGTTTCCACCAGAGGGAGGGGGCACAAGGAGAGTCAATAAGGTGCGTCCGCCCCAGCGAAGGGAGGGACAGGAAGTGAGAGCGAGGAACTTCACTTCTGTCTGGCATTTGAGGAGCAAGGAGCTAACAAATTGAGCTGTTCAACCCCTGCGCCAAACATGTCGGAGCTGAGCACAAACTATCTTCCAACTTCCAGGAGGCTTCCTGGTGGTGGAGATCGAGGGCCGAGAGTACCTCCGGTGCCTGTGTGTACACTGCAGGACACCCGGACCGGACGCCAGCACCAAAGCACGATGCCCTCAATGTGGCACGTACTATCTATGGCTTAACGAACCATGGCCCATGCTAAGGACCCCTCGGGGTGCCTCTCGGGGAACACTAACGGAGGTGGCGGAGATGACAGACAAGGCTGCCCTAGTTCCCTGCACCCCTGCTGAGGTGGGAACCAAGGCCCAGCCAACTACAGAGCCGAGCGGAGATCCGGCGGAGAAGAGCGCGACCGCAGTGGAGGTACCGGAGCGAGCCCGTTTCGTACCACTAACCACTGGCGGGGCCGCAAAAGACCCAGGTGAATCCCTAGCGGAGGATCCGACCAAGTCGTCTTCGGAGGAAGAAGATGGCGTCTCATCGGTGGCGATGCGCCTACCGGCGAACCACCCCAACTGTAACAAAGATGGCGGTCCACTTACCGGAGAGAGGGAACAGATGAGTCCGGACACCTTCCGACGGCAAGCGCTGGTGCGGCCTGAGGCCCGTAGAAGTCCCACGGCCGTGGTGACTCCCAGTGCTGCGGAGGCGGCATCCGAGACGGCTCCGGAGGAACCAAAGACCATCAGCAAGCAGCGGAGCGGTAAGGAGACTCCACCACCCCCTTACTCCCGCCAGGCAAAGAAGGAACCTGCAGAGGACGAGAGAGAGAGGCTTGAGGCCTACCTGAGCGTCCGCGGACCGGATGATCCACCACCGCCCCTTCCGGTTCTCGACGCACTTCCAGTGCGTGACCACGGAGCGGATGGAGATTCCGCAGGCGCCAGTGATGATGTCACTTCCGGGTCCGACTGAAAAAGAGGCCCGGGAGCGCTGTTCTCCCCGCGAAGAGCAGCCATGGCAGCTGCAATGGCCACCCTGAGAGGCCAAGGCGTTCACAGAGGAGCACGAACCACGTCGGAGAGGGCAAGCAAGAAAGTGCAGAGCGGGCGCGGTATTACCCGCTTGCTGGACATTGAGACGGACAATGCCCCAGCCCCAACCCCTAGCGCCATTGCCCTGGCCACTGCCCCCGCCCCGTCACGAGTTCTGGCACCGGGACCTAGCGGGGATAAGTTAAGCAAGTACCCCAAATATTCCAAAGACTTGAAGGATTGGGAATTGAGTGACGAAGGGTCTGATGGGGAGATACCATATGCTAATGTGATACGTGTACCTAACCCTGTACCTTTTTCTCCTGTGTCTAGAGGGCGGGCCCGAGGGTCCCATACTCCTGCAGAGACAGGGCCTGTAAGCCAAGTGGTTCATAAGATGAACCCCACCATATACATCAATGCAAAAGGTAGACGCATTTGCTCGTGCTCTACAGAGGCGATCACGTCCGGTGTCTCATCACAAGCGGAGTCAGAGACAGGTACTTCTAGCCCCCTATCAGAGTACGAGCACCGTGACAAGTGGTGGGCACCCCTGTTCACTGGGTACCACGCAGGTATGGACCGCACCAGGTTCCTGTTAATCAGGAACAACATAGTTGATTATTGGTGGGCGGTAGGTGCCTATACTCCCCAGGAGGTGGCAGATGAGTTAGAGCACAGATACCAGAAATTATTCTTCCTGCCAAATGCATAATCTCCGCTAATAATTTTGATGTGTTGGACAAAATCAACAAAGCCCAGGCTCACATTCCGAGCAAGCAGCGAGGATGTAGAGGAGCACAGCAGCGTTTCTTGGCAGCATACCAGCTAGTGGATCGCCAAAATGAGGGTAACTCCAAACAGGGATAAGTATTAAAAGGGTACTTTAATGGTCAGTGCAAAAAAAACAATGGTAGGAACGCACCTACGCGTTTCGTCCGTAAAGGACTTTCTCAAGGGAATTATCACTATATCAATGAGCTATCTATGGTGATGCACCAAAACACCACTTACCTATCTACGACATCACATTCCGAGCAGGTTCAGGGTACCAGAAGGGTGCTTATACGCAGCTCCACGGGTTCGCCACAAGATTCTTCTTTGGGGTCATTCCTCTAGATCTGCCGGTCATCCAGGCTTCAAGAGGACAGCGGATCTTATTAAACGGACATTTTGGTGGCCGAGGATGAACAAAGACATTTTTTACTTTACTAGTGCTTGTCCTGTATGTGCCCAGAGTAAGACGCTCCACCACAAGCCCTCTGGCCTCCTCATGCCTCTCCCCATTCCGGAGCAACCCTGGAAACACATCTCGATGGATTTCATTGTCGAACTACCCAACTCCAAAGGAATGAATACCATGCTTGTCGTAGTAGACATATTTTCTAAACATTCACACTTTATTCCCCTCAAGGGTCTTCCTAATTCTGCTACTCTGGCCGATGTTTTTTCCAAGGAAATTTTCAGATTACATGGCGTCCCAATTTCTATTGTCTCTGACAGAGGGTCTCAATTCATCTCTAAGTTCTGGCAGGCGTTTTCCCAGAGACTCGGAATTTCTCTCCTTTTTTCTTCTGGATATCATCCTCAGACCAATGGATGAATCAAACCAAGAAAGGATGAATCAAACCCTAGAGCAATATCTCAGATGTTTCGTATCAGAGCCACAGGACAACTGGGTGGACCTGTTACCATGGGCCGAATTTGCAACCAACTCTCTCAAAAATGAGTCTACCCAAGAGTCTCCCTTTTTCATTAATTTTGGCTTTCACCCCAGCAGTCTTCCTCTCTTTTCTCCCCCTTTTGGCATTCCTGCAGCTGACTCTCATGTTACGACCCTACAGAACTCTTGGAAAAGGATCCTCAAATCCCTACAATCTGCTGTTGCCAAACAAAAAACCAAGACGGATCTTCATCGCCAACCAGGTCCCTCATTCAAGCCTGGTGACAGAGTGTGGTTGTCCTCGAAGAACATCAGGCTTAAAACTCCATTTCCTAAACTGTCACCAAGATTTCTGGGCCCATTCAAAATCGTAAAAAAAGTCAACCCAGTCGCTTATCGTCTTGCTCTACCTCCCACAATGAGGATTCCTTCTGTATTTCATATCTCCCTGCTTAAGCCTTTTATACAGAGCTCGCATTTTCCGGACCCTTCCCGTAAACCCAACCCAGTGTCCACCCTAGGACAACAAGAGTACGAGGTCCAATCTCTCATTAACTCACGCTGGTCTAAAAACAAGCTCCAGTTCCTCGTCCACTGGAAGGGCTATGGTCCGGAGGAGCGTTCATGGGTACCGGCACCTCACATTCATGCTCTGAAACTCCTCCAACAGTTTCATCTAAAATTTCCCCAAAACTGTGGCTGGATCGCTCGGAGATCGATCCTCAAGGGGGGGGGGGGGGGTACTGTGACAGTTCAGGGGATTCCTTCCCCTTCATGTGTCCCTGACGCCCCACGCTCGCCTATCCTCTCTGTTTCTTCCCCTGCCAGCCTCCCTTCCTTTACCCACACCTGTCCCTCTCCGGCAGCCTCTGACGTCATCCCAGCACCACTGCTCGCTCCCCGCAAGACTCGCGCACCCGCTCGGTTCCCGAGTCCCTGCTGTGGCTTTCCCCACTCTCAGCCCCCCTCAGTCTCTGCTCCTATCCCCTTACCTCCGGCGGCTGTCCCCTCCGTTCCACCCTCGTCCTCTGTGGGTGTCCCCGCGGTGCTCCACGTGCCTCATGACGCAGACGGTGCGCGCGCACTCTCAGATTACAGAGGGCACGCGCACACGCGCCTCTTCTAGGGTTTTTCAGCCTCCTGGCTCCTCCTCTCATGCCCTGCAGGCAATCTCTCTCACTGGCTCCTGTCTCCTCCTCTTCTCCTCCTCACCTATCCCTGCTGTCTCCCACTTCACCTTATGCTCCTCCTCTCTCTCCTATTGGTGTTCCCTCCTTTATAACCCCTGTCTGTCCTTTCTCTCATTGCTCTGCATAGCTCTTGTTACCCCTGTGTGTGCAGTCCTATGCTTGGCTCTCCTCTGTGTTCCAGCTTGTTCCTGCTCCTGCTTATCCCTGGATTTCCCTGGTTTGACCTTTGCTCGTTCTGGACTACTCTGCTCTCTGTTGCCCTTAAACCCTGCCTACGAACTCTACCTTGCTGACCTTTGTGACCCCTGGAATCTGGCTTACGAACTTGACGACTCTGACTTCTGGATCCCTGGACATTGGCGCACGGACACCGCGAGATCGGGAGTGTGGGGGCGGCCATTTTAGTAATTGCGCATGCGCACAGGTGCGCATGCACAGTGCAAGGAGTGTGGCGGCCATCTTTGGATGGCTCTGCAGACCCAGCCGCGGGACTACATTTCCCAGAATTCCTAAGGTGAGGGACGGTGCAAGGGGGTTTCCTGAGCCAATGGCATTGGCGCAGAAAGGAGAGACAGGATATCCTCCGCAAGCAGGGAGTGGGCGAGGCAGTCCTGATGGAGGAGCCAAAAGGAGATGATAGTGTTCAGGGAGCAGTGCTTCCTGGAATAGGCACAGACCTTGCCCTTTAAGCCCCAGCTAGGCCCTGAGCCACCCCAGCAGAGTGTTGTAGGGAAGGCCCCAGATAGGGACGCTTCCCCTTACTGCTAGTTCTGCACCGGTGACCGGACGGTGCCCTGCGGCCTGGGACCAGGTCACAGGACATTGTGTGAGACAGTGGAGCCCACACCACGAGGTGGATCAGGAGCCTTTAGGAGAGAGGGGATTTATCGTCTTGGAGGCCCTGCTAAGTGGAACCCACTCCAACTCATCACGCCAAGCAGCACATGGGTACTGGAATACCCAGGCAGGTACCCAATGTGAACCTACATCCACAGGGGGTAGCGCTACCTCATATTTGGGTGGTATTGCTGGGACAGGACACCAGGGGTTATTGGTGCCACAGCACCCTCAGTACTTTGGGGAAACCACCACATGTTGGGTGTGCAGAGGCCGTTGCCCAAGCTCTGATTCGGGCCTTAACCAAAGCCTATGGCACTAATAACGACCCTATTGCGTTGCTGGCCCAGTTCATGCCCTCAAACAAAAGGAGGGGGAAGAGAGGCGCATGCGCGATGGACACGGGGAAGGTTGCTTAGGATACTAGCTCCGTGCCGCGCTCATAGAAATACACATTAAAAACACCCGAAAACCGACGGAATTGACCCCAAAACCGAAGGCATCTCCCACAATCAGCCAAGGATGGCTCCGAAAAAGCCAGGCTCCCTCAAAAAGCCTAAATCAGCCGATGTCAGGGCTTACTTCGGAGGCGCTAGCTCGAGCGGGGGTATGGAGGAAATGGCGCCGGTTTCAAACCCTGATACGGACACCGAAGCAGAAGGAGAGGAAGACAGCCGAGGGAGCCAGGAATTACTGCCTGTCAGGAGGTGCGATTTCGAAAGACTATACAACGACCTGAAATCACTCCTGCAGGCAGAAATCAAGGAGGTGAAAAGAGACGTAGTAAAATTAGGCTCAAGGACAGATGATCTAGAAAAGAAAGTGGATCAGACAATTAAAGTGGTCAAAAAAACAGATAAAAAAACAGGGGACAGCAGAGACAAATTGACGAGCTGAGAGAGAGGCAGGAGGATGCGGAGAACCGCGACAGGCGGAACAACCTCCGAATTCGGGGGGTCATGGAAGAGATAGGGGACTGCATGGAATATATAACAAAATGGCTGGAGACCCTTCTCCCTGACTACAGTAAAGAAGCCCTGGCTCTAGATCGCTGTCACAGAGCCCTCCGCTTGAGACCGGTACCAAATGAGCAGCCACGCGACATCATCATTAGGCTGCTTACCACTAAGGAGGCCATATTACGGCAAACACGGCCGCTACCGACAGTGGAGTATGAGGGCACAAAGATGCTCATCTTCCAGGATCTCTCCCCGGCTACGCTGCTCAGACGCCGCAACTTGCTCCCTATAACGAAAGTCCTACGAGACCGTAATGTGAGGTATAGGTGGACCTTCCCGTTCGGATTGATGGTGGCTAGGAACGGGAGGGCCATCACGATGAAGGAGCCCACTGAGGGTCCCGAGTTTCTTTATAAGCTGGGCCTAGGGGAGGCACCCGCGCAGGCCATGGAGGAAGCCGAGGAGCTCGAGCCAGAATGGAGCGGGGGAAACGGCTCGCCCAAAGCTAAGGGGAAGCGGCGCTGAGAAGCCAGTGTTATATACGCATTTCGGCACACGGTTGCGCTAGGGAATTGTTGCGCCGTTTAGTGCGCGGTTCGAGTTTGAACTTAATGCCTGCCCGCTCAAATTTCTGATTGTCACTTGCCAACCGCCACAAGATACCCCCTAAATAAATGATGGTTGATGGAGACCGTGGCGGTGGCAACCCACAGGACTGTCCATAAAAAGAACCCCGGTAACAAAGAGGTGAATCCCCTGGCAAGGTTCGGAATCCTGAAGCAATCCTGTAAAAGAAAAGAGTAGACCAAGGCTTACCTTCAGTCTGAGGAAGATGGCGGCAATCGTGCAGGGAGGAGCGGCCCAGCGTGAGGCGCAGATGCCGGAAACATCCCAACGGCAGGAAGAGAGCGCGCGCTCCCTCCTCGTGGAAGAACACATCTCAAAATGGCGGCCGTCGGAAGCAGGAAACCGGAAGTCGTCATCAGTCGGGGACGCATCAGACGACGCCATCTTGGAGGGGGCAGCAGGATCGGAAGAGCCAGGCGCAAACATCATCGATGGGTGCCACAAAGCGCCGGTGGTGGCCGGGGGTCCTTTGCCATCACTCCGGAACACACACCGGGAGTCGGACAGCTGCGAGGACAGGCTGCGTTAGCTACGGGGGGGGAATTAATTAATTCTTCGCACAGGCACGAGGGGCCATCGGTGGAGGTCCAAAAAGCAGATAAGGAGCTAGGAAGAGGTGGGGGCGAGAAGGGATTACGGGAGCTTTGACCACCAGAAGGGGCAACGGCATAGAAAGAGATAAGCTTAAGAGGGTGGTGTGAGAACCTGACAGGTTGCCGGGGCAAGTTAGGAACAGCAGTAGGGAGAGTGAGGTTTTAGAAAGTTGGGGGAAGTAGCGGAGGAAGGTGATAGGTGGCGGAGAGGGGATGAGGCGAGGAAGATAGGAGGGGAACATGGATGGAATATGACAGAGAGATAAAGTATGTGGAAAGAGGAGAGACAGATGTGGAGTAAATAAGTGGGTAAGGGAAGTGAGAGGGTAAAAGATAGGTAGAGGCACAGAGGATGGAAGAGGACTGTGGGAGAATGGGTTATAAAAGGAGAACTGACAGAAAGCCAGAGAAAGTGGATGAACGCAGTAGAAGAATGAAAAGATGCGACCCCCAAGGAGTAGAAAGTAGCGAGAAGCAGATAGCACACAGCGGTTAGGAGCTCCCACTGACGGTAATCAGTAGTAAGGGCAGGTGGTAGGAGACGTCGAAGCAATAGACGATGGGCGGAAAGTCAGGCAGACATAAATCTGAGTTAGAGGTTTCAGAGTGTTTTGTTAAGGCAGGAGGAACGCAGAGCGCAGACACGGGGTGGGTACAAAGGGGACTACCTCGGGGTCGGCATGCGTCTCGACTGGGCCGGGGGAGGGGGGGGGGCCCTAACTCGGGCAAAGTCCTTTGGATATGAGGTAAGGGGTGCAGTGGAGTACCCGTGAGAGCCCCCAGACCAAGGGCTTTGGACTTGGCTATAGGACTGGGGTGTCCTAGGGCTGATGACACAGTGTTTTTTGTTTATATGTAATCATGTTTCTCCTTTTTTGTCTCCCCCCGTGTACTTCCCTCCCGTATCACCCTACCCCTACCCGCCCCACCCCCCTGGAGGTGCAAGAGCAAGAGGCGGCGGCAGTGCGTGAGAAGACAAAGGCGAGATCCCCAACTACCTGGCGGTAACAGAATGGCCCAGCAGGACTCCGTGAGAATCAGGTTCATTTTAATACACTATGAGTATTGAGGTCAGGTGCATTTCACATAATGTTAAAGGCCTGAATAGCCCAGTGAAGCGCAAACTAGCCCTAAGAGATTATAAAAGACACAAGGCCGATTTTCTATTCCTCCAAGAGACTCACTTCTCCAGAGACAGCTACCCAAAATTCATAGACAAAAACTTCCGAACGGTACACTTAGCGTCCGCACAGGTAAAAAAGAGGGGGGTGGCTATAGCGATTCACAACAGAATAGCCTTCACAGTAGAGAAAAAAGTAGCTGATAGAGAAGGTAGATATCTTATCTTAGTGGGTTCGCTCCAAGGGAAACCTCTTACACTGGCATCCATATACGCACCTTGCGAGATATCTGAGGACTTTTTCGCCCTTTTCTTTCGAAAATTACATAGAGAGGCCAAGGGAATGCTGATAGTAGCAGGAGACCTTAACAGGACGATAAACCCCAAACTGGACCGGTGCACTGAGTCGGGGCTACCACCAAAGCTAGTCATCCAACAAATCACTCAGGGCTTACGGGACTGCCAATTGGTAGATATCTGGCGGGAGCAACACCCACAGAGTAGAGATTATACATTCTTTTCCCATCCCCATAACCGTTACAGCCGGCTGGACTACTTCCTGGTATCCAATAGACTGGTCCCAGTGGTCTCCCATACGGGTATACACGATATTTCGTGGTCAGACCACGCACCCATCGAGCTGCGGTGCACACTAAATTCACTAGACAGGCCAGGAGCAAACTGGAGATTAAACGAACTGCTGCTGAAAATCCCAAATACCCAAAAGGAAATTGGAGAGAAGATAGTGGAATTTTTCTCAGACAATCTAGGTAGTGTGTCATCACACACCACATTATGGGAGGCCCATAAGGCCACCCTTAGGGGAACGCTCATGAATCTAGCAGCTAGACGAAAGAAGGAGCAAGATAGCCAGATAAAACTCTTACAGGAGAAACTGGCAGCCCAAACAGAGGAGCACAAGAGAGATAAAAGTGAGGGCTCCTTAAAAGCACTTTCGGACACTAAGCAGCAGTTAAATGTCGTACTAACCTCCCAGGCGGAAAAGGAAATGAGCTGGTCTAGGCGCAGGTACTTTGAGAAGGCGAACAAGCCGGACACCCTATTAGCTAATCGACTCCGTCACAAAATTCCTACTTATCACATACAAGCCATCCGCACACAAGGGGGAGACCTTACCTCGAATCCTAAGCGGATCGTGGCGGAATTTAAACGCTACTACGAGGCGCTCTACGATGGAGGGAAGGTCATACATAATCAAAAAACGGGGGACAATCTCAGGGACTTTTTAAGGGAAGCAAAACTACCAACATTGACCCGGGAGGAAAGGGAAGCGTTACAGACGGACTTCTCTTTAGAAGAGTTAACGACAGTTGTAAAGTCACTTAAGCCTGCCAAGGCGCCCGGCCCTGATGGCTTCTCTAATCTATACTATAAAAAATACCTAAAAACTCTAGCCCCACACCTATTAAGAATGTTTAATTCGGTCATGCAGGGGGCCTCGTTCCCAGCGCAGATGCTTCAGGCGTCCATCTCCCTGATCCATAAACCTGGCAAGGACCCGGCAGACTGTAAGAGCTATCGGCCCATCTCGTTGATAAATACAGATCTCAAAATTTTCTCCAAATTGTTAGCCAATCGAGTGGGTATCGTCCTTCCCAGGTTGATTCATCCAGATCAGGTGGGGTTCATCGGAGGAAGGCAGGCGGCAGACAATACCAGGCGGATCATTGACCTGATTGATCTGGCACAAAAACAAAACACCCCGTCAATGGTATTGAGTCTGGACGCCGAAAAGGCCTTCGATAGGATTGATTGGCCCTATTTGAGAGGAGCGCTTGAGGCGTTTGGCTTTGGAGGACGTCTCCTGGGGGCCATCATGGCACTGTACGAGGGGCCAGCGGCAAGGGTACGGCACCAAGGGTTCCCCTCGGAGCAGTTCCCAATAAAGAGCGGAACGCGTCAGGGCTGCCCGCTGTCTCCCTTGCTGTTCGCCTTGTGCGTAGAACCCCTGGCGGCACATATAAGAAACAACCCGGATATTACGGGAATATCTGTAAAGGAGCAATCACACAAAGTGGCGCTCTACGCGGATGATGTGATCCTGACATTATCAAATCCCCTTACCTCCCTGCCCAATGTCTTCTCAATTCTGGGGACTTTCAAACAAATCTCAGGGTTCAAAATTAATCAGGCCAAATCTGAAGCCCTCAATATTAATCTATCAAAGCCGGTGGAAAAATTAATTGGACTAAATTTCAACTTTAAGTGGCAACCCTCTATGCTTAAATATCTAGGGGTATATATCACGAAAGAGTACAAAGCTTTGTATAAAGCAAACTATCCCAGGTTGTTCCGGACTTTGCGAGAGGATCTCCGGCGGTGGGCGGAGTGTAGCATCTCGTGGATAGGTCGCATTCATAGCATAAAAATGAATCTCCTCCCACGGGTGCTGTACCTTTTCCAGGCCCTACCGATCCCCCTAGTCAAAGACGACATCCTTGCGTTACAGTCCCTAATAACAAAGTTTATCTGGGATAAGAAAAGCCCACGAATTAAAAAAGAAATCTTGAGGAGGCCGACCTTGAGAGGAGGGATGGGGGTGCCATGCTTGTTCGCCTATCACGAAGCAGCCCAGCTGAGCCAGATTGTGCAATGGCATTTAGACCCAAGTCTCCGGAGGTGGGTGGAACTTGAAAAGGCGTGCTGCGCACCAATCGAAATTCAAAATCTAATTTGGCTGGCCAAAAGGAATAGGTCCGCCATACGAACACCTCTGCAGGCAGTAGCCAGCTCCTTGAAAACATGGGAGGCGACCAAATTTAAATGCTTTCTTATATCCCCAAATTCCCTGATGACCCCGATTTGGGGGAACCCAGATTTTGCTCCTGGACTGGATAGCTCTAATTTCTCAAATTGGATTCGAGCAGGGTATCTCCGTTTAAAAGATCTGGAGAGTAGGCAATACATTAAGACATTTGATCACATAAAAGAAGAAAAAGCACTTCCTAATGCTGAATTATTCAGGTACCTCCAGATCAGAGCTTTCTACAATGAAGCTCCAATTCGGCCACGGAGAACAAATTTTGAGCAGCTCTGTTCAAGAGCCACGGACACGAGGGGACTAACCTCTAGAATGTACAGGGAGGTGGTCTGTCCGGAGCCGGATGACCGACCCAGACTTAGTTACATGAGACAGTGGGAAACGGACCTAGGGGAGACATTAGAAGACGAGGACTGGGATAGGATCCTGCAGGCAGCAGCCAAAAGCTCTATCTGTACCACGTTAAAGGAGAACGCCTATAAAGTCCTGATGCGGTGGTACTACACTCCCACTAAATTATCTAAATTTGTCAAAGGCTACTCTCCGCTCTGCCCCAAACAGTGCGGAGACAGAGCGGACCTATGCCATATGCTGCGGTCTTGCACAAGGGTGGCGCCGATTTGGGCAGAAATTAGAGACTGGCTTCAACGTTTACTGGAGGTGGAGATCCCCCTGGACCCATGGCTGTTCCTACTGGGCAGACGGGTCGAGGGACTATCTAACGCCTCGCATAAGCTAATTACACATTTGGCAACAGCCACCAGGTGCGAGATTGCAGCATTATGGAAGCAACCAACACTCCCAAACATCCCCAAGATTAGAAATAGAATTTGGTTTGTTTGCCGGATGGAACAGCTAACAAGTAAGGTTAACGACACCGGCCAAAATTATCTAAAAGTCTGGTCGCCCTGGCTGGCACAGACGGACATCCCGGGAATAGATAGTGCCACAATATTGCAATGATAGCTGAGAAAGGCGTTCTCCGGTAACGAAAGGGATCCATGACTAGAGAGAGACAGTAGAACAGGGGGAGAGGGCGTGAAAGCGCCAGTCAACGGCCATAACAAGAAACAGGGAAGGATCAAATAGATCCACAGAGCGCTGGGCAGAGGGGCTATACATATAAACCCACGGAATTCCCGAGGAGCAGCACAATCACCAGGAGAACTGGGAGAACGGAAGCCCGAAATCTCTCTCCGCTTCTATGAGAGAGCCTTTAACGCACCCTCCTCCCCCCTCCCACCCCCCCCCCTACCTAGCCTACCCCGTAACCAGACCCCCTTGTTTGTCCTGTGAGTCTAGTATGTCTAGTTTTTGGTCGATTGTTAAAAAACAAAAAAGGGTGATATTTTTGATGCTAACGGGAAGTGATAACATGTATGTTTGATTGCACCCAATAAAATCAAAGTTTAAAAAAAAAAAAAGGAGGGGGAAGAATTATCGGAATTTCTTCGACGACTGCAGCTGGCGCTTTGGACCCTACTCAACAAGAATGTCTTCTGCGTGGCTGATCTAGATGATTATCGAACCAAGAAATTCCTGCTGGCGCATCCCTTACACACACCCCTGTAGCCAAGATCTGCTGCACTCTCTCTACAGAGAATCCTCCTAACTTAGAGGATCTCATGGATTAAATACAAGATCAAGAGGTCATTCTGCAGTTTCAGACTCCCAAGACGTCCCGGGAATCCTGCAAAGGGAAGAGTAAAGCCACCCCATCCAAGAAGTCTAGTGTGAAGGACAATTCTGAGGACAATACTTCCCACGGTCCTTCACGAAAGACGCCTCGGAGCTTGGCTCCTAACGTGGCTTCAAGGCGACCCGAAGCAACCGTCGCTTTAACTGCCATAAAGAAGGTCATGGCCTTCACAGTGCAGTCGGCAGAACAGCCGTCCACATCCTCAGATAGTGCGCCTGTGCTTAGCCCCGAGCCTATCCGGGCATTTCTGCAAGAAGCTGGTTGTCACGTACGTGCTTGCCACAAACTGGGTCCGGACCTCGGGGCTGTGGTGGGGATGCATATACACCGACCTTAGGCCATGGAGTCAGGTCTGTAGTGCAGATTCCGTGGTCAAACGTAGCTGGTTCAGGATTAGAGAAGGCAGAGTAATCCGTGGACAAGCTGGGGTCAGGATTGGAGATGGCAGGGTTAACGATTTCCAGGCTGGGATTCGGCAACAGGAAGGCAGGTGTGTAATGCTTCAGCGTAGAAGCTGCAGCGCGGGAGTGGCCTCTGCATAAGGAGCGGGAGCGGCCCATGATGCAGGCCCCTGCAAGGGAAGAATGCAGACCGCCTAGGGACACTGAAGGTTAGCACTGGGATGCAGCGCTTCAGCACAGGAACCAGGAAGCAGGCCTCTGCAAGAAGGAAATGCAGCAGGCTACAGAAACAGGCCTTTGCAAGGAGGATATGCAGCAGGCCGCAGGTACCAGGAAGCCGGCGTCTGCAAGGGGGATATGCAGCAGGCCGCAAGTACCAGGAAGCAGGCCTCTGCAAGGAGGATATGCAGCAGGCCACTGGAACAAGAATTGGCTAACGCAGGTGTGTTTGTGGCAAACACAGTACATCTAAGTGAATCTTGGTTTATGCTCAGCAATGAGGAAAAGGGAGAGCCCAGTATAAGAAGGGCAGGGAGCCAAAGGACGGGGGTGTGAGGGAATTCCTCCAATGACGGAGCACAGAGACAGAGCTGCAGTGATTGCAAGCACAGGTGATACTGATTGCAGATTTAAGGGGAAGTTGTCTAGAAGCTGCATAGTTCTGTAAGGAATGGGTTTCAGCCAAACCCAGGAGCTGATTCCTTACAGTACCCACCCCCTTCAGGCAAGAACTCCGGGCGAGCAGGGTCACTCAGGGATCTGGGTGACATAGAATTGTTTCTGAACTGTCTTAGGCGGGAAGTAGACCCGTAATCCACTAGTTCATTAGGGAGTACCATCTTTAGACATGAGAACGGTGGTCCTGCAATTCTTGGCACGCAGAAAGCATCACAGAACGATTTTGAAATCCAGAGCTGTGGAAAAACAGGAGATTCCAGAACAGGAACGTCAGAAAGGCACAAGCCAGGTGCCCGGTCCCCAGTAATAGTCCCAGAGTACAAGACGAAAGACACAGATTGTTGGTCAAATGTAGCAGAGAAGCCTTCTGGAATGGCAATAGTTTGCTCAAATAAGCACGTAGATATTTGTGAAAATGTTTTACTCAAAGGGACACTGGGTGGCGAGGGTAGAGGGCGGGAGTGCTTACTGAAAGATACTGATACAGGGCCCCTGATGAAGCATACTCTGCGAAATGCATAGAGTCCTGATTGTGAGCAGTTAAGCTAAGCGGAGGGAACCCCGACGGTCTGAGTCATCACTTATAGACGCCGATCACAGCAGCGACGGGAACGCGGAAGTGCCGGGTGAAGAACAGCGCAGAGAGCTGACAGCGCATCAACCCCACTGCAGAAGCCTAGCTATCCACGGGACCACTACCTCCATCGGTGTTATCCCGAGAAGTGTACCGTACAAATGCCCTGGCAGAGGGTTACTATGTGAGTGGCCCCCTGTTGCTGTTTTGTTATACGAATACATTTAAGACAGTCTGCGCTATCGTGGGTCTCTTTGATTTCGTTTTTATATCTTATACGGGAGACAAGGGGAGATTCAACCCATAGCAGTCTGCATCATGATGTAAACCTTTGCCTGAAGTCTGAGAAGTGTATCGATGCACTGACAGAGGGTTACTATGTGAGTAGCCCCGTTTCTGTGTTACTTCACGAGTTTCATTTAAGACAATCTGCGCTATTGTATGTCTCTTTGTTTCTGTTTACTGTACATATCTTCTATGGGAGACAAGGGGGAATTTTAACCCCTAGCTGTCTGTTTCATGATGCAAACCTTTGCCTGGTCTTGAGCCAGCATACATTATTTTATGTGAGTGTACATTTTCTCAGCGTTTTACCAAGTTGTGCTTCATTATAATTATTACACTATTCTGTATTTTTTTTTTTTTCAACTTCAATTTTTATTGGTCTTCAACATAAGTACATTATATCACAACCTCTTGTACTGTGTACCAACCATTTGAGACAATACCACAGAAGACATACAAGACATCTACTAGGGGACTACTTACGACATTGGACGTGACTTACGAGACAAACCAGACGGAGGACATGGGGGGCAAACAAGAGGTTGGGGGCAGGGGGGAAGGGATGAGGGGTGGCAAATGCTTCCTTTGCCTGGATTCTGGTTTCTTCTCCGGTTCCTCATTTGTTTTGTATTTCTCAAGGGTCTATCCGCCTATTCCCTGCTCCGTTCCTGTCATCATGTTGTTAGTACCGTCGTTACGGTTGGGCCTACCTGTCCGTTATTGCGTAGTGCTGGGACTCTTACCCTCAAAGGAGAACGCATTTGCTATTATCAAAGAAATATTTCAGCGGCATTTACCCCTGGGATATCTGTCTGAGCCAAACACGGTATCCAGACTTTTAGAAAATTTAGGCCGGTGTCATTAACCAGACTCATTAATTGCTCCATCCGGCAGACATGCCAAATCCTGTTTCTAATTTTGGGGATGATTGGTAGTTCATTTTGCTTCCATAATGCTGCAATCTCGCATCTCGTGGCAGTTGTGAAATGCGCGATTAGTTTATGCGATGCATTCGACAGACCCTGGATCCGTCTGTCCAAAAGGAACACCCATGGGTCCAGGAGGGATCTCCATATTGAGTATCCTTTGTAACCAATTTCTAATTTGTTCCCAAATCGGGACCACTTTTGTGCAAGACCACAGCATGTGCCGCAAATCAGCCACTTCCCCGCACTGTTTTGGGCAGAGCGGCGAGTAGCCCCTGACAAATTTGGTCAGTCTTGATGGGGTGTAATACCACCGCATAAGGACCTTTTATGCGTTCTCCTTTAAAGTGGTACAAATTGAGCTTTTTGCTGCTGCTTGTAGGATCCTGTCCCATTCCTCGTCCTCTAACGTCTCCCCTAAGTCAGATTCCCATTGTCTAATGTAATTGAGTCTCATTTCGTTAGGAGTCTCAGGACAGATCGCTTCCCTGTACATTCTAGATGTGAGTCCCCTTGTGTCCGTTCCTCTAGAACACAGCTGCTCAAAATTCGTTCTAGAAGGTCTAATTGGGGATTTGTTATAGAAATCTCTGATCTGGAGGTATCAAAAGAATTCCCTGTTTGGTATATCCTTCATGGATTTAATTTGTTCAATTGTTTTGATAAATTATCTTCCCTCCAGATCCTTAAGGCGTGTAATGCCCGACTGAATCCAAACTAGTAGATTATTTCTATTCATCCCTGGAGCGTAATCCAGATTACCGATAATCGGTGTCATGAGAGGTTTTGGAGGTTAGGTTACAACTGTTTTTAGAGACCTCCCATACCCGTAATGAGTTGACTGTGGTATGAAGCGGTATTTCCATCTTACCCACTCCTTTCTTAGGTAACCAAATCAAGTTGTGTAATTCGATTGGTGCACAGCAGTTCTTCTCCAGATCTACCCATCTTTTTAAATTTGGGTCTGTGTGCCATTGGATAATTTGGCTCAATTGGGCCGCTTTGTAATAAGCCAACAAGCAAGGTACTGCTAGTCCTCCCTTTGTAGTGGGCCTCTTCAAGATACCCTTTGAAATTCTTGGGTTCTTCTTATTCCAAATAAATTTCATTATTTGTGACTGTATGGAGAGGATGTCCGCATTTACTATAGGTATGTGCATACTCTGGAACAGATATAACATCCTTGGGAGGAGGTTCATTTTCACGCTATGTATCCTCCCAATCCATGAGATACTACCCCTCATCCATGTCCTGAGATCCTCCCCCAGAGTCTTTATCAACCTGGGAAAATTGGCTTTGTATTTTGTTTTGTAATCCCCTGTGATATATACCCCTAAATATTTGATAGCGGAGGCTTGCCATTTGAAATTAAAGTTTATCTCTATCAATTTTTCCGTCTCTTTGGGAAGATTGATATTGAGGGCTTCCGATTTAGTTTGATTGATTTTGAATCCCAAATTTGGTTGAATTTACTAAAAATCCCAAAAACATTGGGCAGGGATGTGAGAGGTTTTGATAATGTTCAAATCACATAGTCTGCATACAAGGCAATCTTATGCATCTGGTCAGCTGCCGAGATTCCCGTTATGTCTGGGCTGTTTCTAATTTGCGCTGCTAGGGGCTCGATACAGAGAGCAAACAGCAGTGGGGACAACGGGCAACCCTGCCTTGTACCGCTTTGTATATTAAATTGATCAGAGGGGAAGCCCTGATGTCGCACCCTTACCGTCGGGCCCTCGTATAGCGCCAAGATGGCTCCTAATAGGCATCCTTTGAAACCAAATTCACCCAGAGTTTCTTTAAGGTAGGGCCAATCTATCCTATCGAAGGCTTTCTCAGCGTCCAGACTCAGCACCATGGAGTGAATGTTTTTCTTTTTAGCCAAATTAATCAAGTCAATTATTCTCCTGGTGTTATCTGCCGCTTGTCTACCTCCAATAAACCCAACCTGATCCGTATGAATTAACCTGGGAAGTACACTACCCACCCTGTTAGCTATAAGTTTGGAGTAAATTTTATATCTGAATTGATCAGAGAAATGGGCCGGTAGCTCTTGCAGTCTGCCGGGTCCTTTCCAGGTTTGTGGATCAAAGAAATCGATGCTTGTAGCATTTGTGTTGGGAAGGAGGCTCTCGCTAGAATTTCGTTGAATAGTTTTAACATTTGGGGAGCTAGTAACTTGAGATATTTTTTATAATATAAATTCGAAAAGCCATCCGACCCTGGCGCTTTGGCTGGCTTTAATGCCTTAATTACTCCCGTTATTTCCTCTAATGTCAAGTCTGCCTGCAATGCTTCTCTCTCATCCCTGCCCAAGGTGGGCAAGTTTGCCTCTTTCAAAAATGTTTGTAACATCTCCTCCGTCTTTGGGTTGTAGGTGACCTTATCTCCATTATAACGTTTTTCGTAATAGGCCTTAAACTCTTCTACTATTTTCCCAGGAATGGATGTAAGGACTCCCTTCCGTGTACAGATAGCGTGAATGTGGCAATTTGGAAGCTTGTTTTTTAGCTTATTGGCAAGTAAGGCATCTGGCTTGTTTGCTTTTTCGTAGAATTTAGGCCTTGACCATGCCATTTCCTTCTCGGCTTGGGAGGAAAGGAGGAGATTGAGTTTTGTTTTAGTGTCTAATAACTGTTTCGGAATTTGTTCCTGTTTGCTCATTTTGTGAAGGGTTGAGAGATCTGTTAATTGTCTTTCTAGGTCTTTAATCTTTTTTTCTCTTTCCCTTTTTCGTTTGGCGGCCAGATTCATTAAAATCCCCCTAAGGGTCGCTTGATAGGCTTCCCACAGTGTGGTGTGTGACGCCACACTCCCCTCATTCTCCTTAAAATATTCTTTAATTTTGTCCCCCACCTCTCTTTCCATATCCGGAACCTTTAGTAAAATCTCCTTTAGCTTCCAGTTCGCTCGAGGTCTGTCTAGCGGTATTAATGTGCATCGCAGCTCAATTGATGCACGATCAGACCATGAAATATCATGTATCTCTGAGCGGGAAACCCCTGGAACCAGTCTATTTGACACAAGGAAGTAATCTATCCTGCTGTAACTGTTGTGGGGGTGAGAGAAGAACGTGTATTCCCTCACCTCCTGATGTTGTTCCCTCCATATGTCCAGGAGTTGGCACTTTTCTAACCCCTTAGATATTGTTAGTAAGTCCTGTCTGTGGGCCTTGTTAATGTTAGTACATCTGTCCAAGTCAGTGTTAAGTGCTCGGTTTAGATCACCTGCCAGAATGATGTTTCCTTTTGCTACTTTGTGTAACTTGCTAAAAAAATTGTTGAAAAAATCTGTTGCCTTTTCGCTTGGGGCATAAATTGCTGCTACTGTGATGGGGTGATCTTGTATCGTCCCTGTGACTATGATATATCTACCCTCTCTGTCCATATGTGTTCCGTCAACTAGTAAAGGTATTCTGTTATGGATTACGATGGCCACCCCTCTTTTTTTAACCTGTGCCGAGGACAAGAAACTCATCCTGAAACCTTTGTCTAGAAACGTGGGGCTGTTATTTCTTGAAAAGTGTGTCTCTTGTAAAAATAGAATTTCTGCACCCTTACGTTTGTAGTCCCTAGATGCAACCTTTCTTTTTGCTGGGCTATTAAACCCCTTGACATTGTGTGAGATTAATACTATGTCCTTACTCATTTATGGTCTTCTGCCTTTTTTTCTGCCGCATTCTTTTGTTTCTCTTGAGGGATTTTCCACTTCTGAAACCGCTATCCTTCATCGCTGTTTTCTTCCTGCTACGCCCCTCTGTGGAAACAAGGAGTGGGGAACACACATAAGGGGAAACCTGGGAGTACATAAACACAAAACATCTCACATATAATGACATTTCTCTGTGCTTTTCCTCCTCTTTTCCGGCTCCGAGACCACTGCCTTTGGGCTCCCACTCGATCTGCTGGGCCCCTTCTTTTGACTTGTGGTGTACTAAAACCCCTCCAGTTGCTTTGGCCCAAAGGACTTCGTTAGGTATATGAAGAGTCTCTCTCCTCACTCCTAACAATCGACCCATACGGACTCTGGAGTAGGTCCCCTCCCACTACTCCCGCCCCGCTCTTCCACTTAACCTTAAAACTAAAACCACTCAAACCGCTTTTGTGTCCCGTTGTTGTGTGTCACAACACCAGCTCTCCCCGAATCAAGCCCCTCCCCTGACCCACTCTCCCATTCTGGAGTGTTTGTTGTGTTGTAGCTGTCCAGCTTGTACTTCAGCTCCCTTAACTTCTCTTGGGCTTTTCTAATTTCCTCCCCCTATATGCCTCCTTCCCGTTATTCCTGTGGCCCTATTCCTCCGTTCACTAGATAAGTTACGTTGTCCTTGCCCACATGTCTTTGCCCGGTTAGCTGCTGTCTAAACCCTCTCTGCGTCACCACTTGCGGTCCCCTTTCTCATTACTACCCTTCCGTTTCACCTTCTTATGCCGATTTCTCTTCCTGCACTCCTGACTCCATCCGTAGCTAATTTGGCCCCATCCCTGCTTGTCTGACTACTCCACGTGTACTTACTTATCTTCCTCCTAAACCTCATGCTTCCATCCATCTGATATGTCTTCATCTCTGCTAACCCTACGTGCTAAATCTCCTATCACTTGCGTTGCCCCTTCTCCTAACTTCATATCCCTTCTGATCACATGCTTTGCCTCTGTCTTATCTTCATCTCCCTCTTAACCTTCCTAACTCCATCTGTCACCTCCCTTTTCCCTTCCTTACCCCAAACCACTTGATCCCTTCATGTTCCCTCCTCTGCCGTAGTCCCTCTATATGTCCTCCACCACCCGTCTCTTACTTCTGTTTTCCTCTTCCTCCAACTTCCTTTAACTTTCTCTCCTTCCCAACCTCTTCCATAACTTGCTTTGCTTCCCTTCTTGCTCCCGGCCTCTGTCCATTAACTTTCCCTGCGTCTCTCCGCTGGCCACTGTCCCTTCCAAGCTTCTGGTGCCGGTCCGGCGCTACTCAGCCACCTCCTGGGTCCTTAGGGTCGCGGCTTCACTGTCGTCTGACGTCATCTGCCTCGGCCGTCCTGTTTCCCGCTGTGTATGCCACCTCCAAGATGGTGCCTGCCCTTTTGACACTGGGTGATGACGTCCTTCTAGCCCGCCGCGATTTTGGATTCTGCTTCTCAACCTGCCGGAGGTCTTCGTGCTCTCTGCAGCTTCCCGCCACCCAGTACCTTACGGCTCCTGAGTTTCACCCTGGATCGAGGATAGCCTCCTGCGCTGCCATCTTCCTGACCTCGTTTTCGGGGGAAAAGAGCCGCGGGCCATCCATTCGAGGTACGTTTCTCAGACTTTTCTTTTCCCGCAGGTTAAGGCTGGTGAATCTCTGCTGGTGTGCACTCATCATATATAGTGTCCTTTGATATGTGTCTTAACACACATGGAACTACGGGAATTTCTTCCAACTTTTAAACAGAGTAACTGCATAACTCTTAACGTTGAACTTTGTTTTCTTTTTCCCCTTATTTTGTTGAAGTCGTAGCCAGTATGTGTCACACTATGCTCTTAGAGATTTAGAGTTTTGCGACCAAATGGGGTCACGGCTAGACTCCGCGGGGCTCGTAGACAGGGGGGCTTCCCCCAGCCCCAGTTTGTGCATAAAGGATGGCCCCTCTTCTAATTCTCTCATTGTAAATGCCTTGCCACCTCGAGTTACAAGAAGCCCAAAGGGGAAGGTCCGCTTGTACCTGACTCCTTTTTCTCTGAGGATCTTAGTTATTGGAGCTAAGTTTCTTCTTCTTGCAAGTGTCACCGGCGCTAGGTTTTGGAAAATCGATAAGCGGGCTCCTTCAAACTCTACCACTGGCAGTGGCCTTGTTTTTTGAAGCACTGCCTCCTTCGTCCGGTAATGGTGCAGTCTTATCACTATGTCCCTCGGTTGTTCATTCTGCATTGGCTTGGCCCTTAATGCCCTGTGACATCTGTCCATAGCAAGGAAGTTCTTCTGCGTCTCAGGTATCATCGACTCCAGCCAAAGGGTGATGTACTCATCGCAGTCCATCACAGCCTCTGGCACCCCTCTGATCCGCAGGTTATTTCTTCTATCACGATTTTCTGCATCCTCCTGTCTTTCTCGTAAGCAGGTCTGCTGTCTTTCTATCTTGCCGTTTAATGGCTTTAATGAACTGATCCACCCTGTTCTCTAGGACTCCAGTTCTTTCTCCCAGCCCCGTCACTTCTTTTTTAAAATCTTTCATCTCCGCCTGCAGCATTGCTCTCAAGTCCTTGTACAGCCTCGTAAAATCACATTGCCGAACCGGCATCAAGACTTGGCTGTCTGGATCTTCCTCCAATCCCTCTGGCTCCGTCTCCGATCCCGCGTTTGAAATGGGTGCCATTTCTGCTCCCGCACCACTCAGCCAGGCTCTCCCGAAGTATTCCGGGAGTCCCTTCTTTTTAGTAGCTTTCGCTCCTCTTCTTGACATCCTGAGCCTGTACTGCTTTGGTAGAGATATTTGGCGTTTATTTATTCCCTGTTTTGTGGTTTTTGTATTTTATTCTAGTAGAGTGAGGCACGGAGCATTCAGCCTATGCGACCATACTCCCTGCCGTCGCGCATGCGCCTCACTATTCTGTGTTTTTCTTTTTTATATTCACATGTATTTTCCGGTAAGTTGCGCTCCCTGAACTCTATACACTATACCACTGAGGACCTTGTAGGTCTGCAAGCTGATTGGAAATGGGAGGTTTAAAAGTAAGGCAGCAAACTTCCCACACTGTCTCATTTTGCTCTCAACCTGTGAGGGAAAAGGCTGCAGAGAGCCTGTGAGGGTGAGAGCCTGAACTGCCTTTTGGATAGCAGCGATTAGGTACTGTCCGGTTGTTTTGCAGATGTATGCTATTTAAATGAAAGACTTTTTTGTTTTGTTACTGGATTACTGCAACCCATGATATGGGGAAGAAAGAACTTTCGTTACAAGAAAGTGGACCTGTCATTAGGCTGCCAAAAATGGGACCTGATGACGATACAGAGTCCTACTTTATCACGTTTGAGCAAGTTGCGTTTTTTCACAATGGCCCAAGGAGGAGTGGACCACCCACCTGACTCCACAGTTAACGGGAGAAGAACAGGCAACATATCGCACCCTTGACAATACTGCAGCACTTGACTATGCCCAAGTCAAGGCGGCAATCCTGGATCGCATGGGGATAAGAGGATACCTATCGGCAACGCTTCAGAGAAGAGCAATATTCCTCAGGTATGCGACCCCCCAAGTCCTAGCCTAACGTACTGTACACAGGGCTGGTGCTGGCTAAAACCAGAGACCCACAGCTCCAGCGAGGTCATGGAGTCAGTCTCCATAGAACAGGTTTTGTGGGTTTTACCCCCAAAGAAGAAGGGAGTGGGTTTGTCGGCATTTGGCCAAGAAACCTCTGGACAAATTTAGAACTTTTTAGCCGCAGAACAGTCGTGTGCGCAGGGTCCACAGGGGGGAAAATAGTGGCCGTTAAAAAAACCAGGTACATTCAGAAAAAGCAATCTTTCTTCACCGGGCAGAAGCTCAGGGACAAAATGGACGGCTCTGGTTGCATTCAATATGGGACTTAATACGCACCAACAAGGCCATACTCTGGGAGTGTTCCATGGGGGCCTACAAGAGACTCCAGAAGCCAGAAGGGAATCGGTGTCCACCTCGGAGCCCATAGTGTGTTTTTCCAGTGGTGTGCAGGGACACATGTCAAGATATTGTCCCCACATGAACTGTAACTATGCTCACGCCTACTTGACCCTGAGCAAGGCGCTAGACCCTGCCAGAACTAAATTCCTAATATCTTTGAAAGTAGAAGGTATTAAGGTGGAGGGGTTGGTGGATTCTAGCTGTAGTCAGACACTGGTACATTGGGAGCTTGTAGCCTTAGATAAACTTAAGGGGTCGGCCCAGGTATACATTGAATGTATACATGGAGATGTCAAGAAGTACCCTCGTGCCAGGGTGAAACCAACGGTGGGAGGACACTCAGAGGTTTTGTTGGTGGGAGTCGCCAAAGAACTCCCATACCCAGTGATCTTAGGTTGGGTTTGGAGATTCTTTGACGAGTTATTCACAAATTCTGTTTTGGATCATGCCGTTTGGATTACATAGTGCTCCCGCTACCTTTCAGAGGTTAATGGATCAGATATTGTTATATTGTTACCCCATAACAAATATGCAGCAGCCTTTCTTGACGACGTAGTCACTTATTCCACAGATTGGGAAACACATTTAGCTAAAGTGTCGGCAGGCCTGACTGCCAATCCAGAAAAATGCTCAATAGGGAGAAGTGAAACAAAGTACTTAGGCTACATACTTGGTAATGGACAAATAAAGCCTGTCTGCAGCAATGTGCAGATGTTTATGGATTGTCCAGTACCATCAACAAAAAAAACAGGTGAGAGCTGTCTTGGGCTTAGCAGGATATTATAGAAAATTTGTACTACATTTTTCCACAGTCCTTGCCCCCCTCACCAATCTAATAAGAAACATAGCGCCCAATAAAGTCCAGTGGACAGTTGTTACGATGCGCGGAACACTCCCCCTGCGGCGTGTTCCTTCCTTACCTGTTGAACTTCTGATCGCCGCCCTCTAGCTGCGAGTCAAGATCCTGTGTCTTTAAGTATTCTGAAGCTTCCTACACCATCTTGCTTTCTGGAAAATCATGCCCTCTTCCTCCTGACAGGAAGTAAGCCTCTCTCTGACTTTCTCATTGCTATTTTGTCATTTGCTACCTGCCCTGGTTCCTGCTAGTAGTACCATCGCATGCTGTTCCTGCCTGGACTTCCTTGGGACCTTTACTCATCTCCTTTGGATTCCGGAAGACTGGGACAGTCACTCATTTACTACTGAGGTTAGTTTACCATCGGGTAGTGTATGACCTGCTGATTACGGTTTACCTTGACGTGGTAGCAGGCTTACAATACCTTGGCCAAAGTATTCAACTAAAGAACCCTTACTTTGAACTTAGTATTTGCTGCACTCTTCTGTTACTGGCACTATGCCTTTAAGGAGGCTGGACGTCCTTCAAGAAGCATTTCTATTGTGACCTTGTGCTCTGGACTCTATCCTCCCCGGCTCCTCTCTAGTTCTCGTTATTAGTTCCTGAGTTTCCTGAGGGCTGCTGCTACCCTCCATGAAGAGGCCTGTGTTCCTGTGTATCCTGAGGCCTGCTGCTACCCTCCATGTAGAGGCCTGTGTTCCTGTATCCTGGGGCCGCTTCTACTCTTCAAGCAGAGGCCTGTGTGCCATGTTTCCTGAGACCTGCTGCTACTCTTCATGCAGAGGTCAGTACTGCTACTTTCCACGCTAAGGCCTGTGTCCCAAGTTCCTGGGGTCTGCTGCTTTTCTCCACGCGGAGGCCTGTTCCAGACTCCTGTGCTGAAGCGTTGGTTTCCCCCCGCGTTGGTGCCTGAGAACTCGCGCATCTCCGCTCTGCTGCCAGATCATGCGCATACATGCAGCTGGACTAGTCGTGTCTCTGAGCTTGGCTCCGCACCTCCAGATGCGTTGTGCTTTCTCACTCGTGCGGCGCGCTTACGTGTCTACGTATGCCGATCCCCAGCTGCGCGGCAACTCACTCCCTTCGTGTCTCCTGCGAATTCCCCACCTCACTATCTGGTCCCTTCCCTTTCTACCACTTGTCTGGGGAGCACAAGCATAACAGAATAGTGTGAGGAGGCGTTTCAGGGAGTGAAAAAATACTCTGTTCAGAGACGGTTTTACAGAGTCCGGACTTTGAGACGCCCTTCATTCTGCAGACGGATGCCTCAGAAGTAGGATTAGGGGCCGTCTTGTCTCAAGAGGTAGACGGGGAAGAGTGTCAGGTCCTGTACCTTAGTAGGAAGCTCTTAAAAAGAGAACATGCCTATGCAGTAATAGAGAAGGAGTATTTAGCGGTAAAGTGGGCCACTCAGGTACTATCTCCTGGGCACCACATTTACCCTGGTAACAGACCATGCTCCACTAAAGTGGCTTTTTACAATGAAGGACTCAAACCCCAGAGTCACGCGCTGGTACCTCTCCCTTCAAACCTTCTCCCAGGTACAACATAAGGCTGCGAATGCAGACTTTTTGTCCCGGGAGGGAGGGGGATTGTTTCAAAAGGTGAGTGTGCGAGAAGCAACACTCTGAGGGGGGAGGTATGTGAGGTAGTGTATAGGGTTAAAGCTCTCTCACCTGAGAAGAACAGGAAAAAACACACCCTGGCTTGTAGGTTTGTGAGCTGATTGGAAAGGGGAGGTTTACGAGGCAGGCAGCAAACTTCCTACACTCTCGCTCATTTTGCTCTCAACCTGTGAGGGCTGCAGAGAGCCTGTCAGGCGGAGAGCCTGAACTGCCTTTTGGATACTAGCGATTAGGTACTGTCCGTTTCTTTGTCTTTGTTTTTCTGGGGGGAATTTCCTTGTCTTTGTTGGTTTTGTACAAAGCCCTTCTCTTTTTGTCCTTGGTGCGCGCACTATTGTTCTGTGGGGTGCCTCAGGCCAGCATCCCTGGGAAGTAGTGTATCTCGTTGTTAGACGGTTGTGGCGAGAGAAGTTCCTGTTGCCGGTCGTGGTCGTGTTTTTTGGCCGTAGGATATTAAGGTTGTGAAAGGTGTTCTCTACAAGATGGCCGCTCAGAGGGCTTACAGTGGGGGGATCTTCTATGGAGTAGGTTTGAGGACAATGGCTGTTTGGGAGAAGTGTGTGAATGTGTATTTGTGTGACGTAAAAGGTGATGCGTGTAAATAGAAGATGGTGTTTTGTGGTGGTGATTATGGGTGGTGCTGATTTGTGCCGCCAATTGTTAAATTATTAGATGGTAATGTTGTGGTTTAATGTTGGGTGTGTGATCTTTTTGGTGGTCTATTTTGGTTAGTCGAAGTTTGTGGAGAGTGCGGTGGAGTGTTGCTGGATGGTATTTTTGGTAGCAGTTTGGTGTGGTGGGTTGGATGGTTTTTGATGGTATGTTGGTTGGTTGGTTGATATCATATCATGTGGCTTTTGGTTGGTATGGTAGGGTTGTTGGGTTCCGTTTTTGGTCGTGGACGGGACTTTTGGGTGCGTTGGGTGGTGGTGGTGTGTGGTTGTTTTGGTTGGTTGGTTTGGACTAGTGTGTGTTCTATTGGATGTGATTTGGTGGTGGTCCTGGTGGGGTGCTTGTGCTGGGGTGCTGGCTTTGGTTTCGAGTTCTTCGTTGTGGTCGGGTCTGTTTGTGTGCGATGGATTGTTGGTGTGGTGTCCGTGGTGGTGGGGCGAGCTGGTTCTTATGAGTTGTAAGTGCATTTTGAGGATTGTTGGGGTGTGAGAGATTGTGATGGGTTGTTTGGTGGTTGGTTTTGGGTCGTGCTCAGATATGTATGATTCGCCGCACTATGAGGAGTGCGGGTGATTAGTCGTAGGATAAGCCTGTAGAGGTGAGGCTGGGTGTTTGGTTGAGTAGCTTAACAACTTGGTGGGGGGGCGTAGGGGCAAGATTTGCTTGCTGGATGGGATTCTTAGTTCGCGTTTGGTGTCATAGTTGGGAGATTTGCTTGCAGCGGTTTAGGTCAGGCTTGGTTGTTTATGTCGGGCAATTTAGTGTGCAGCGAGAGGTGTTGTAGAGATGGGTGGTTTGTTGGTGGAAATTGTTGGTGGTGTGTGATGGTCGTATGTTGGTTGGGCCCAAAGGATGCGTTGCTTAGGTATGCTAGGACCTGAGGTTATAGCGTGGGGGGGGTGGGTTTTGTCATGATTCGGTTGGGTGGACTCGCAAGGTTGGCTGGTTGTGGGGGTGCGGGTGGGGGTGTGGAAGGGTATAGCAGGTGGCGGTAGGTGATAATTGGTTAAGGTGTGGATGTATGAGGTGTGGTTGGTTCGATGACGGTCCGTGTAGGTTAATGAGGTGGTGTGGGTGGGATGCTGTGTGGTGGAATGTGCGAGTTTGTGGTGATGTGCGTTTTTGATGTGGGTTCGTTGCGAGTAGGATAGTTGTTGCATGGTGATTGGATTATTGGTTGTAGGTTTGGGTTGGGTGGTGAGATGTTGGATGTGTTTTGGTTGGTGGTGTGTGTGTGTGGTTGATGGGGTGGTCTTGTGGCATCCGCGGTAAGAAGACTTACGTGAGATCGTATTGGGTGTGGTGTGGTTTGGGATGGGGTCGAGAGTTCACAGGGGGTCCTCCCCCTCTCGCAAGTGTTTCTTTCGCCATGATGCGGGGTTATTGTGTTGGTTTGTGTTTGGTTGTGGATGGTGTCGCGTGGAATTTGAGAATGGTGGTGGTGTCGTATGGCAATTGTAAGGTTGTTATTTGGTGAAGGTGGTGTATTGAGTGAGGTTAAGGTTGATCGGTGTGGGTTCGGGATTCCGTGGTGTGTTCTTGGTATTAGGTTGCACTGTGTAAGTTCTTGACTGGGTTTCGGGATAGGGTGGTCCTTGGTATCGTGGATTGGGACTCGGCGCGTGTGGTCGCGGCCCGCAATTGTCTGTTTTGCCGGTGTGCTCTTTTGTTTGGTAGGTGGATCCTGTGCTTTGGTGGTTGGAGTTATTGGTATTGTCGGTTGCGGTGTAAGTTTCGCTTGATTATTTGGTGCTGGATTATTTTGGTTCTTAGTTACTGATTTGGTTTTTGATGTTTTGTGTTTTTTTGGTTAGGATGTAGGTAGATCGGGACCATTCTGGTTGTATTTTGTGTTGTGTTGGTGTTGATTCTGACGGCGATAGTGTTGCGTCGTGCGATTCATGGTGTTTGTTTTTCGGGGTGGATGCGTGGTGTGATGGTGTTGGTAGGAAATTTGTTGTTTTGGTAATAGTGGATTGATCGGTTTGTTGGCTAAGGTGAGTGTGGTGTTGAAGTGATGGGTAGTTTGTGCTAGGTGTTTTTAGGGTGGTGGGTTTTGTGGTGAATGAGTGTGGGGGTAGTGGAATTGAGTCTGTTGGTGTCTTGTGGTGCGTCTGATAGGGTCGTTATAAGGCCAAATAAAAGCCTATAATCCTTCTGACATGATGCGGAGAGAGGAGCTGGGGTCACTCCAGCATGTAGCATATTAGATAGTATAAATGCACAATCCACTATTATGGATACCAAGTAAAGAACGGCGAGCGCGTAGGAGGTGTGGAGATGGTCCGGAGCGAAGGGGGCTCGGGGGAGGTGGGGGGGGCTTTGTACAATTTCAAGATATTAATTATATGTCAGTGTAGCCTGGAACGTTAGTTATATTACTATGGTTAGAATGTTTTCAATTCATACAGATATCTTCTCTAGGATTATTAGAAATCTAACGTAAATTTCTGTATCATTAAGCAGTCTAAGGGAACCAGCAATGTAGCTCTCCTTATCAAGGATCACTACGCCTCTGCCTTATCTGCTGATTTGATAACTATGAATTATCATTTTTCAATTCATTAATTGCGTTACATTGTTCTTTATTCGTTTTGCTTAATATACTTGTTTGTTTCGATAGTTTGTCCAAAATCCTTGCTTACTACAAGTTTCTCAATAAATCAAGGCAACCACCTTTCAAATAACTGGGTCCCTGGGTTGTGGTCGGTTTATTTGCATCCCTTCCTCAGCCCTGCGGGTCCGCCTCCTGATTGAGACGAGCACCATCACAGTTATTCACACTTAACATAGACTATAAGAAGCTGATGCGAGTCTCTCCTACATCCCCTCCCCCATTCACATATAGTGTACATGTTGCACACCAAGTTTATTTATTTTATTCTTATTTTGGGAAACAATTTTTATATTTTGCTGTTTTGGTGATCAATAACTTGTATTCATGTGTACTATTGGGCTTTTTAATTTATTTATTGTTGGGGTGTTTAGGTGCTTTGTTGTATGTATTTCTTTTATTATTGTGTATTTTGGCCGTAATGATTTGTATTAGGTTGACCATTGAGTGCTAAAGGGCTTATCATGCCCATATTATGTGAGTATGTGTTACAGAGCGGCCTTGTAGATGTTGTCAGGAAGGAGCGTCACACATCACTTTCTTGTATCGAAAGTTCTTTATTCCTGTATCAGGGGTTTGCGTAATCCGGTAACAAAACAAAATAGGTTTTAACTTAAATAGCATACATCTGCAAACAATCCGCGACAGCGCTTTCTGGATGACATCCTGATTATAATTCCTCTCCACAAACTTTCTAGACAGCACGTTGGATTGCTCCTCAAAAACACTGTTATCCGTGCAATTGTCCAGAAAGTTTATGGATGTTTTACTCATGGTGGAAGTGAATTTAAAATTAAACTCGTTGTTATTGAGGTACTGGAGGACTGAATTTATCGACAGTTATTTACAGGATATTGTAAAACAACAAAAATCTTATATCAAAGATACCAGAGACGTAATTATGTTTCTCAGGGATATCCAATGGCAGGATAACTATATATTGGTCACCACAGATGTAACAGCACTATATACATCTATAAGACACACTGATGGATGTAGGGCTGTCCAATTCTTTCTGGAAAAAGAAGGGAGAATTCCAGAAGCACAGATAGAGTTCATTATTAAATGTATCCAATTTGTTTTGAATAAGAATTTCTTTTGGTTTTGTGATGAGTTTTTTCTGCAATTATGTGGAACCGCTATGGGGACCAAATTCGCGCCCAGTTATGCGAACTTACTGATGGCCCTTTGGGAAAATCTGTATATATGGTCCTGGGCAGGTCTGGACGCGAATTTGGTAACCTGGCGGAGATTTATAGATGATATCATTTTTGTGTGGAAGGGTACATTGGAGGACCTAGATCTATTCCTCCAGTACCTCAATAACAACGAGTTTAATCTTAAATTCACTTCCACCATGAGTAAAACATCCATAAACTTTCTGGACTCATCCTCCAAAGGACAATCTAAACCTCCGCAAACCATACTGGTAGATGGCCAACAAGAATACGAGGTTCAGACCATTCTCAACTCCAGAATATCCAGAGGAGGATTGCAATATCTTGTACACTGGAGAGGCTACGGCCCAGAGGAGAGAGAGTGGATCCCTCATCATCAGGTACTGCACCGACACACTTTATTCGAGCAAATACCCAGTATGTACCTGGCAGATACCTGGAATGCGCCGCTCCTCACCTCTGACAAGCCCCGTTGCGTTTGCCTTCCCAGCCTGGGTTCATGCCTGGCTGACGGGCGGCTGATCTGTTAAATGATAATGATTAGGATTTAATAGGCTGCAATGCTTCGCGTGTCTACCAGATGGCATAAATTCATGAATTGTAATGCAGTATATATATATATATACTGTGCAGTATTGCAGCCAGCGGGAATAAAATGCTTCAATCCCTGCTTGGAAAATACCTCAATGCACTCGGGCAGAAAACAGTCACAAACCTCAATACACCCGGGTATACCCGCCCAGAGGAGAGAGAGTGGATCCCTCATCATCAGGTACATGCCAACCGCCTCATCTATGCCTTCCACCGTAGGCATCCTGAGAAACCATCTCTGGGTCGCCCGGAGGTCTCCCCTCAAGGGGGGGATACTGTCACACTTACCTCTACTCCGCGCGGAGACCGACCCGGGGATGCACCACGGGGCAGAGTCATGCGCCCAC
>WSYH01002333.1:58759-89903 GCA_036426205.1 Ascaphus truei
ATGCACAGGAGCCACCGCTGTTTTGCTTCCGACGGGGGCCCTCGATTAGGGATCTTATTACTAGTGCAGATACCACAGATAAATATATGCAATCTGGATCTTGGTGTCACACTTACCTCTACTCCGCGCGGAGACCGACCCAGGGATGCACCACGGGGCAGAGTCATGCGCCCACGCACTGCCAGGGCAGTGTAGGCACAGCAGCGTGATGTCGGTGCTCCGCGACGCGCATCGCGCACGCGCGCGGGTTGCTCGGCAACCGGGAGGCAGGAGAACATGAAGGAGCTGCTGGAGCCTCCCACAGGCGGAGACTTGGAGAATAGGCCGCATGACGTCATCACGTCGCGATGCGCATCACGCACGCGCGCGGGTTGCTCGGCAACCAGACCTATCATTAAGAAAACCTGATTACAGGCTGTTTTGGATTAGTGTCCACTGACACCATTGGTGGACCAGAGCACCTGCAAGGTAATTGGACCCTTCCCACATATATACCTGCTTCTGTCTGTCTTTCATTGCTGAGCATAAACTCCTGTTTATGCATTGTGCTCACCGCTGCTGTCTAGTTTTGTCTTGAACTTTGTCTGTCCTGTTTGACCCTGCCTGTTCCTTGGATATCTACACTCTCCAGCGCTTTGACCCCGGCTTCGTTCCTCGACTACTCTACCTTCTATTACCCTGGACCTTGGCTACGAAACTCTACTTAAATTCACTTCCACCATGAGTAAAACATCCATAAACTTTCTGGACCTTACTATATATTTGGATAACAATGTTATTAAAACAAAAAACTTTTTCAAAGACGTGGATGCTAACAACTACATCCTACAGTCTAGTTGCCATTTGAATAAATGGATTAATAATATACCATATGGTCAATACTGTAGACAAACGTAATTGCACGGATAACAGTGTTTTTGAGGAGCAATCCAACGTGCTGTCTAGAAAGTTTGTGGAGAGGAATTATAATCAGGATGTCATCCAGAAAGCTTTGGCTAAGACCAAGTGTACACCAAGAGAATCTATGCTGGTCCCAAAAGTAAAGGACACTAATAGTGCACTCATCAAGGTACCATTTGTTACACAATACAATAGAGATGCACATAGAATTAATAAAATACTAAACTCTCACTGGCCTATTCTTAAAAATGACCCTATCTTAGGAACTCTTCTACCCGACAAGGTTCAAATGATATATAGAAAAGCACCTAACATTAAAAATAAGGTAGCACCAAGTGCACTAAAAAATGTTAGTTTAAACAGCAATCCAACCTGGTTGGACCCCCCGAAAGGTTTTTTCAATTGTAAATACTGTACTGCCTGCAAATATAGCTCTAACATTATTGATAGCTTTCATTCTAATACTACACAAAAAAGCTACAAAATAAAACAACATTTAAATTGTAGGTCCAATTTTGTAATCTATTTACTAGAATGTGAATGTGGTCTACAATATATTGGGAAAACTATAAGATCTTTAAAAACCCGTATATTGGAACACATAGGAAACATAAAAAGAAAATTGACCACACACAGTGTTTCAAATCATTTTTATTTATCACACAATTCAGATCCTAAAGGGTTAAAATTTAAAGCCATCGAACAGGTAATGCCTCACTGGAGAGGGGGTAATAGAGATAAAGCACTGATAAAAAGAGAATCATATTGGATGTTCGAACTAAAAACCATGTCTCCTGCTGGTCTGAATTTGGAATTTGATTTGAAACCTTTTCTATAATGTTACTTATGCCCTGTTTCTTGTTTCCACAATAGATTTCATCTATTCCTATGAATCAACTATGCTTTATAATTAGCTAGTTTCCCTGTTCTGACTCATATTGTTTTACTTACTGCCTATTTATTTCATATATACCTGTTTTTATGTTTATATTTTTATAATGTTTATTTAAACATTTTTTATATCTATGCATTAGCATTTTTAAAGATACATTTCTGCATTAAATTTTCAACATTGATTGATTGTATTATTTTTTGGACCTCTGCATATGTAAGATGTAGAGGGATTAATTACATGTCTCTTTCTATCTCATGTGTATCCACTCAGTATAATCGTTAACCCAATTAAAATCTAGTTAGCCATTCACCAATGGGAACTAAGTTAGGGGTATATATGCATCCCACACCCATCACAAAGTCACTCCTGATGAAATCGATGAGATGAAACGCGTAGAGTGACGTCTGTACTACTGGCCGGAACCCCTAGAAGCCGATGACATCACTTCCTGTGCAGTTGGAACGCAAACCAGTGACACGCACGCCACGGAAGGAGGGGAACCAGATACACCATCTATCCGGCTGCTGAGATCCACTGCGTGTGATCGAAATGCTTTTAAACTTTTGAAATCATGTGAGTGTAATACCTTTCACTTACCTTTTATAAATTCTTGGTATACAGTCTGCGCTATATCCAGTCTTCTTTTCTAAGGTCTCTTGGATTCTATATGGGGCTGAGATTGATTTCCTGAATACAGTGTGACATCCATACTCTGGGAAAGATACCTTTACGTGCCTTTAACCTTCTCACACTTGTGAGTACATCTGCATTAGATCAGCCAATTTATTTAATTTGTCACAGCAATATTGCACTATCTATATACATTTTTGTTTTCACATATCCCTGCGCTTCCCGGAGATTCATCCCTACTTCTCAACACGAGGACTGACAGAGCAATCCTCACCGGGTCATAGCAGCACCTGTTTTATGTGTTTGCATAAGTATCACCTTTTGATTATTATTATCACTACGATTATATGTATAGCTAGTATTTTTATATAGAGCGCCACTATTAGATAAGTTTCCTTTTTCACATGTTTTGGATTAGTGTCCACTGACACCATTGGTGGACCAGAGCACACCCCTGCAAGGTAATTGGACCCTTCCCACATATATACCTGCTTCTGTCTGTCTTTCATTGCTGAGCATAAACTCCTGTTTATGCATTGTGCTCACCGCTGCTGTCTAGTTTTGTCTTGAACTTTGTCTGTCCTGTTTGACCCTGCCTGTTCCTTGGATTTCTACACTCTCCAGCGCTTTGACCCCGGCTTTGTTCCTTGACTACTCTACCTTCTATTACCCTGGACCTTGGCTACGAAACTCTACCTACCCGGACTCTCCAACCCTGGAATACGGCAAGTACCCTGACCACCCTGACCTCTCCAACCCTACGACACGGTACGACTTGGACTACGCATTCCGGACAGGACTGCGTGGTTGTGGGTCGGTGCCTATTCATCCCCACCTCAGCCCCGCGGTCTTCCGTCCTGTTTGTGGTGAGCGCAGCGTGACACTTGGCTAGCAAGAAAACCTGGCTCCTACCGCTGTCATGGCTGCACAATTGCCAATATATGCAATTGAGTTTGACGTACAATCACCCACGCAGCGGAGTACCTATACAAATCAAGCAAGCCATGGACTGTGAATCTAAGTATATTGACTACTTCAGTGTTTCCCAATTAAATGTAGTTGTTGGAACCCTTTCATATTTTGTAAAACAGAATGAAACCCCTTAAATATTTTTAACGTAGCACATGGGGGGGAAAAATGCGACGCAGGCGAACATTTTCTTGGTTCAAGATTATTTTAAAAGACCCCCACTGCCCCATGTTTCTCTTTAACACCCCCAAATCTCCATGTCTCTTTTTCATCCCCCCCACCTCTCCATGTCTTTCACCCCCTCCCCACGTCTCTCTTTCACCCCCCACCCCATGACACACTCAATCTCTCACCTTATCACAGCTGCATGCAGCAAGGAGGTGCTGCATGAGCTGTGCAGCACAGCGCCACCTAATGGCTGAAGGAAGGAGAGATTGCAGCTACAGACTGCTTTCTCTCTGCTCCTGGCAAAATGGGGTGGGGGGGGGCATCTGTAGGTGGAACCCCTGGGTCTGTTCTACGGAACCCTAATGTTCCGCGGAACCCCATTTGGGAAACGCTGGTCTACTTTATCAGATGTCCCTGCGGGTTACTATATATCGGTAAAACGATAAGAATGATGAAGGAGAGAATGGCGTTACATCGTTCGACCATCAGGAGGGCATTGCAATGTGGGACCGATGCATTGGATCTGAAGTGCCTCCCTGTGGCACGCCATTTTAAAGAATTTCGACACAATGGCAACCCTTAGATGTATGCCTATTCTGCAGGTGGCAATACCACCCTGAGGCGGTGACAGAGGAAAGCTCCTCTGCAACAGGAGGCAAGGCTAATTTATGAGCTGAGAACTGTGGCCTAAATGAAGATCTGAAGCTGGGCTGCTTTTTATATATGATTTTGGACACTTTTTGCTGCATTTTTTGGTAATTTTGGCAATTATATATTTTTTCTAAGTATAATTTTTTTTGCTTAGATCTATTTTTTGATGATTATATTCTGTGGTTAACTGTGGATGTTTTTTTTATTATTATTATTTTTCACCTTTGTATGTGTCTCTTTACTAGCCCGAGCTCTCCACTTCCTCACTGGTGTAGTTGGGTTCTGTATTTGTTTTACCTCTGCACCCTGTTTTATTTTAGTTTTAACAGTGGTTGCCTTGGTCTTTGTCCCCTGTATAAGGTTGCTGCACACATTTGATAAGAATGGGATACAAGTATGCGTGTTCAGACAGTCCCCTGTATCACGATAGCATTATCATGCCTAGACTAGCTGCAATTCGCCGTGACGGCTGTTTGTTTACATTCTTTAAGCTCGCGCATGCGCGATTGGCATTGTGAATGAGCTTATTGAGAATCTGGCCGCATGTGTAGTTCATTGTTGTTGCGCTTTAGGTTGCTATGGCAACGAACGTGCGGAGGCTGTCAGAACGGGTTACGTCAATCCCTATTGGCCAACTAACCAGAGGGGAGAGTGGTGAGTGCTGGAGCAGCGGAAGTCATGTTCACGGTGATTGTAAACTGTCACAGCTGGTGTTTTCACAGAGTTTGTCCCTATTGGTGGTGAGTAGGAGTGTGCACAGGTATTATGGGTATATATGTTTTATGTGTAGCCGTGACCCCTGTTTTACCCCGAAAGAGTGGGAGGTTGCGCCTGCACAGAGTGTTACAAAAGCCCGTGAAGGAGGGGAGCATAGTTGGTGGGATGAAGCCGATCCTTGACCCAGCAGCCCCGCGGGGAACGTCATGCATGGGAGAAGATAAAGGGAGGTGGTTGGGAGAGCGTGTAGGAGAGGAGAGGAGACAGAGTGTTGGTGTAGGGGAGGTTTAGCCGCCCCTGGCATAGGCTGTGTGCCCCAGGCCCAGTTAGCCCTGAGTCATCGTAGAGACAAGCGGAGTCAGGGATCGCCCTAGTGAGGTTCCTGTTTCCCTAGTAATTGTAGACCTTGATCGGGACTATACCGTTGAGCGGGAGGTCTGGGCTCAGACCCCTCGTGGTGTTACCAGAGTCCGGGTGGGATCGCCTTGGACGAGAGATAGAGAGAGAGAGAAGGTATCGACGTGCCGAGACCCTTTGTGAATATCGTAGTGGTTCCGAGTACTGGAGTGCTCGGCAGGTATTTCAGCAAGGGCCCCAACGGTACCATTCACTCATTCAGAACACAGTGGCTGCGCAGTCACCCATACACACACATAGAGACTATCTGTGAAGTACAGGATGGTTCTGTTTTGGGGAATTGGACACGGGGTGGGATCACCCGGTGGAGGGGTCGGTGTTTGTGGGCGTCCGCCGTGGCGCATGAATGTGGTAGCGTCCGCCGAGACGCAAGACAGTATTAACGCCCGCCGTGGCTGGGTATGTTGTAAGGGTTCAGGGGATGTTATGTTGTGTATGAATTGAGGACTTTGATATAAGAGTAAACAAAGTTGGTTACGGTAATTGGCTGTGTGTCAGTACTTATTGTATATACGTCCTGCGAAGAACCACTCCCCCGCTGGCAGGAGCTGTCATTGGTGGAGGCGCTGCACCCGTGTTACTTATTGCACAAGCCCCAGGCTCTCTGTGGCAGAGACTCAGACCCTGCGAGCCTACAGGTGACACAGCACAGAGTAGTAGCTTGCTAGCGATAGGAAGCAGGGCTACATTTGGAGGCGCTGCTGAGATCTTAGACCTGGGGTGCCCCTCGAAAATAAATTGTTGCTACCATGGCCCTTCCTACCCGTCATGAGATACGTGATTGGGCCCGCCAAGTCCGTACGCCCACCCGGTGCGCCGTAGCGTTGACCAGAGTGCCCATGGCATTGCCCTTAGAGACTTTACAGACGGCGTTACGGCAAATCCCCGGCTTTGCCAAAGCCCGCTTGGTAGATGTGCTTGTTGATCGCGACTCTAACTGGAATACCTTGCTTGTGGATTGTCGCCGCAACCTGCTAGCGCTCGAACCGGCCGTTCCTCAATGCCTGGCCCTGCCTGATGCACCGCCTGGTGGTAGTCTCTTTGTCTACCCCCTCCGCGATCCCCCAATGCGCCCGCTAGACGAGGACGATCCCACCCGTCCTTTCGCTCACTATGCCGAGAGCGACGCTGGTAGTTGTCTGTCCGCTTCCAGTTACCCCGGGTCAAGCGCATCTGCCGAAGCCGAAATACGTAGTAATATGTTGCGGAAGCTCAATGACAAAATTCAACAGTTAACGGCGCCCCCTAGCCTGCCGCCTCTGGTGGAAGCGCTTACGATCGCCACTCATGCCCAGAACTACCGAAAGGAACATATGAGGGGCATAATGGAAGAGTGGTCATGTACTGATGTGGTAAAGAGGCAAAGACTCATGGAGTGCCTACGGCCCCCGGCGGCCACTATGCTTAGCATACACCGTGAGCAATACCCCGAACTATCCTCTCGGTTAATGATTGAGTTCTTAGCAGAAGCCTATAGCGCGAAAGAAGATGATGGTGCGTTATGGGCCAAGTATTATGCCGTGAATCAAAAGGGTGGGGGAAGTATATATACACCGAGTACAAATGTCTCTAGGACCGTTGTTGCATCATAAACACGTGCTGCCCGCTCAGATGGATGAGTATCTACGAAAGCAATACCTCCGCGGGTCTAGTCCTACCCATCCCATAGCCAGTATGATTCGGGACCACCTCACGCGGGGCCCTCCTCATTCAACTCTTGCAGCAGGTGAAAGAGCACGAGACGCATCTAATGTTGCACTCCCCTCAGAGGCCGAAAAATAGCAGCAGTACTAAACCCAAAGGGAGCGTTGACGAGAAAGAAGACCCCCCAGACAAACCGACTACAGAGAGGCCCCCTTATGCAGGACGGTCATCGCCCTCATTCGATCGACGAGCGGTCCATAGAGATATGTCGTGCTATAGATGTGGGAAGAGTGGCCATATATCTTATGACTGTCGGTTGGGTGACTCTCCCCGCCGGAGTCCTTCCTCCAAGAAGTTCCCGCTGCAAGCTATGGCGTGCGGGGTGTATGCAGCAGAGAACGATCAGGCCGTGACGTCCACGGATGGAGACGACGCGGACGGCGACAGTAACCGGGTAGGACCGGTAGCACTAATTCGGGTGCTTGTGGATGGGATCTACTCCCCCGCTCTAGTGGACACAGGATCCCAAGTCACCATCATATATCGGGGGTTCTACGATCGTCATCTCCAAAACCGGCCTCTACGACCGGCTGAACACATCAAGGTGCGTGGGTTAAGCAATGACGACTACCCCATCGATGGCTTAGTGACCGTGTACCTGGAAATTCAGCAACTCAACACGGGAAAGACGCACTCCATGAAAGTGGATGCTTTGGTGTGTCCGGAGCCCAAGGATACTCCCAGGTACCCCATCATACTCGGTACCAACGCGGACATTGTGCAAGCAGTCATCCGCGCCTATCTACATGAAACTAAAGAGCTCCCTATGTCTAGTCTACAGCTGCAATTGGTCCCAGCAGATCCAAATCCTCCCCCTTCTCCTCCCGAAGACTACGGACTGCTGTTCTGCGGAAGGAGAGGTCTGACTCGACTCTTCCCAGGAGAAACGCAAAGCGTCCCCGCGTGGTGTGCATATGCTGAGCGGCTCGGCGAAGACCAGAAATTCTCGCTAGAAAGTACCCCCGAAGAGGATGTACGTCGCGGGTATCGGCTCATACCTGAATTTTGCCATTGGCGGGGAGCAATTCCCCATCGGAATTATGTGATGGTACAGAATCTGTCGCCCTTCCCCATGGCCATTGATGTGGGCCAACGACTAGGGAGGATTTATCCGGTCAGTTCCGTGGAAGAAGCCATATGGGTGAACGCGAGCCGGGTGGAGAAAACCAGTACGGCCCTGAACTTCGATTTTGGCTCGTCTGGCTTGCCGGACGCATGGAAAGAACGGTTGCAGGTGCAGTTAGAGCAGAGACGATCGGTGTTCTCGACAGGAGAGATGGATGTGGGGTGTAGCCGCAATGCCCAACACACTATTCGGATGACAGATGAGAAGCCCTTCCGAGAGCGTTCTCGGCAACCCGCTCCCCGGGATGTGGAGGATGTGCGGGCCACTATCCACGAAATGGAAGCGGCTGGAATTGTCACGGAGTCCCGCCGTCCCTATGCTTCACCCATAGTAGTCGTAAGAAAGAAAAATGGAACAGTGAGACTATG
Source organism: Ascaphus truei (assembly GCA_036426205.1). NCBI lineage: Eukaryota > Metazoa > Chordata > Amphibia > Anura > Ascaphidae > Ascaphus > Ascaphus truei. The sequence goes on from WSYH01002333.1 coordinate 67,305, forward strand.
TGTGGATTATAGAACGTTGAACAACTGGACGGTGCCGGATCAGTATAACCTTCCACGCATAGAAGAGATTCTAGATGCCTTACATGGGAGCCAGTGGTTCAGCGTACTGGACTTGCGGTCCGGGTATTATCAGGTCCCTATGAGCCCCGAGGATCAGGAGAAGACTGCTTTCGTCTGCCCCCTTGGATTTTATCAATTCACCCGTATGCCCCAAGGCATATGCAGGGCACCCGCTACCTTTCAACGGTTAATGGAGAAGACACTGGGGGACCTCAACCCCCGAGAGTGCCTTGATGATATCATAGTCTTCGGGAAAACCCTGGAAGAGCATGAGGTCTGTCTTCTGAAGGTGCTGGATAGATTATCCCAGGAAGGTCTCAAACTTTCTCTGGACAAATGCCGTTTCTCCGTGACATACGTGGGACACATAGTGTCCGGGGAAGGGATCACCACTGACCCCGCCAAGATAGAAGCTGTTGTCAACTGGCCCCGCCCGGAGAATGTGGGAGAGCTGCGCTCGTTCCTGGGATTTTGTGGATACTATCGCAGATTTGTGGAAAGGTACTCTCGTAGGGCCAGAGCCCTCAACAGCCTGCTAAGAATCTACCCCTTGGAATCACGCCAGAAGTCAAACCCGGCCTGACTGCCGTTCGGGGATAAATGGACGCCCGAGTGCGAACAGGCCTTCCACAACCTGAAACAGAACCTGACCGCGGCTCCGGTATTGGCTTATGCCAATCCTGATCAGCCCTACATTCTACATGTGGACGCCAGCCTGAGTGGCCTCGGGGCCGTGTTGCATCAGAAATATCCTGAGGGGTTACGACCCTTGGCGTATATCAGCCGTAGTCTTACCGCCAGTGAGCAGAACTACCCGGTGCACAAGCTCGAGTTCCTGGTGCTTAAGTGGGCTATTGTGGACAAACTGCGGGATTACCTGTACGGGGTGTCCTTCGAGGTACGAACTGATAATAACCCGCTCACCTACATCATGACCTCTGCAAAACTGGATGCGGCTGGACATCGCTGGCTGGCCGCTCTCTTCAATTACAACTTCACATTGAAATACAAGCCTGGGCCTTTGAACATTGGAGCGGACGCCTTGTCAAGACAACCGGGACTGACTCCCACTCCCGACGAAGAGCAGTGGGAAGAGATTCCGGGCCCAGGGATACGAGCACTCTGTGGCACTTCAGCCGTCATAGACGATCAAGTCGCTTTTTCAGAATTACGAGTGGCCGATTCACTAGGGTGCGGGTCCACCGCTATACCTGAAGCCTATCGTGACCCAAGGGGGATGCATGTTTGCCACGATCAGATCATTGCATGGGAGGATATGGTCCGATACCAGGAACAAGACCCGGTCGCAGGGGTTATTTGTGAAGCCATTCGACGAAACCGGTGGGATCTGCTTCGCCAAGCTCCAGGGGATGTCAGAGGTATACTGATGCGGGAAGCGGACAAATTTGAGTTTCAAAACAAACTGTTATACCGAGTGGTGGAATATCACGATCATCCAGGACGTCGACAACTTGTGTTACCAAAGAGACTACAGTACCTGGCATTGAAAGCTCTTCATGTTGACCACGGGCATCTGGGAGTAGACAAGACTTTTGGACTGGTGAGGGATAGATTTTTTTTGGCCGAAAATGAGAGAATCCGTGGAACATCACTGTCGGAGGTGTGCGTGGTGCATTCAACGCAAAACTCTGCCCACTAGAGCTGCCCACATGGGCCACCTAAAAAGTAATGGACCTATGGATTTAGTATGCATGGACTTCTTGTGTATCGAGCCCGACATCCATGGCATAGGGAACGTGCTGGTCATCACCGATCATTACACCTGCTACGCCCAGGTCTTTCTGACCAAAGACCAAAAAGCCATTACAGTAGCTAAGGTACTCTGGGAGAAGTATTTTGTGCACTATGGACTGCCTCAACGCCTGCATTCTGACCAGGGGTGGGATTTTGAAAGTAAACTGATAAAAGAATTGCTGAATCTCTTGCACATCAAAAAGTCCCGTACCACCCCTTACCACCCTGAAGGGGATGCCTTACCCGAACGTTTCAATCGCACTCTGCTAGACATGCTGGGCACGCTAACCGGGGGGAAAAGACTAAGTGGAGTCGACTTGTGGAAACTCTTGTCCACGCCTACAATTGCACCCGACATGAATCTACCGGGTTCTCGCCCTACTTCTTAATGTTCGGGTGTAAAGCCTGATTACCCGTGGACATACAGTTGAGAGTCTCCACCGATGGAGTGCACAATACTACCCATTTCCGCTATGTACAAAGATTGCAAGAGAACCTACAGAAAGCCTATGGGCAAGCCGAGAAATCTGCGGAAAAACTGAACGCCGTAAACAAAAGGCGATACGATCACAAAGTAAAGCATAGAGACATTAAGCCAGGGTATGCCGTACTTCTCCGCAATCTGGGAGTACCAGGTAAACATAAATTGGCTGACCAATGGAGGGATGGAGTGTATGAGGTGATCTCCCAAGTGTCCGATCTTCCTATCTACCGTATCAAAGATTCGGAGGGTAGGGTAAAAACGTGGCATCGTAATCCTTTGCTGCCTATTCCGCAAATAGAGGAGGGAGAATTGGAGTGGCTGGCCTCTCCGCTTGATGGAGAAGTGGCCTCAGAGGCCGAAGTAGAGAGCGGCGAAAGTCTGGAGGATCCAATGGAAGGGACCTCTCAAAGGGACCTTCCAACAGGAGTATCTCCCGAAGGAGCATCGGTTAAAGAGCTCAGGAATCAATCACCCCAGGCGGTGGTGCCGGAATCCTCAATGTTAGACCCCCAGAGTCCGTGCTTCATCCCCAGTTTCCTACGATTCGATAACAACCGCCCCTCAAGGGCAGAACCAGACACAGCAGAGTACGAACCTCACTCTTCGTTAGGAGTGCCCGAACCGGAATTAAGAAGGAGCCAGAGAAATGGACAACCTCCAATGAGGATGGCCTATGATCAGTTCGGGGCACCCCATTATGAGGCTCAGCAGTGGGCTCGCAGCCGGGTGCAATCTGTTATCATCATGTTCAGTGAAATGTATAAGTTGATGTAGAGTTCGATGTTTAGCATTTTTCATTATATAAAATGTGTGCCGTTATCGTTGTCCAAGCGGGACGTTGGATTCCACAGGGGGGAGGATGTAGCCGTGACCCCTGTTTTACCCCGAAAGAGCGGGAGGTTGCGCCTGCACAGAGTGTTACAAAAGCCCGCGAAGGAGGGGAGCACAGTTGGTGGGAGGGAGACGATCCTTGACCCAGCATTGTGAATGAGCTTATTGAGAAGCTGGCCGCATGTGTAGTTCATTGTTGTTGCGCTTTAGGTGGCTATGGCAACGAACGTGCAGAGGCTGTCAGAACGGGCTACGTCAATTCCTATTGGCCAACTAACCAGAGGGGAGAGTGGTGAGTGCTGGAGCAGCGGAAGTCATGTTCACGGTGATTGTAAACTGTCGCAGCTGGTGTTTTCACAGAGTCTGTCCCTATTGGTGGTGAGTAGGAGTGTGCGCAGGTATTATGGGTATATATGTTTTATGTGTAGCCGTGACCCCTGTCTTACCCCGAAAGAGCGGGAGGTTGCGCCTGCACAGAGTGTTACAAAAGCCCGCGAAGGAGGGGAGCACAGTTGGTGGGAGGGAGCCAATCCTTGACCCAGCAGCCCCGCGGGGAACGTCATGCACGGGAGAAGATAAAGGGAGGTGGTTGGGAGAGCATGTAGGAGAGGAGATGGAGTGTTGGTGTAGGGGAAGTTTAGCCGCCCCTGGCATAGGCTGTGTGCCCCAGGCTCAGTTAGCCCTGAGTCATCGTAGAGACAAGCGGAGCCAGGGATCGCCCTAGTGAGGTTCATGTTTCCCTAGTAATTGTAGACCTTGTTCGGGACTATACCGTTGAGCGGGAGGTCTGGGCTCAGACCCCTCGTGGTGTTACCGGAGTCCGGGTGGGATCGCCCGGGACGAGAGAGAGAGCGAAAGGAAGGTATCGACGTGCCGAGACCCTTTTTGAAGATCGTAGCGGTTCCGAGTACTGGAGTGCTCGGTAGGTATTTCAGCAAGGGCACCAAAGGTACCATTCACTCATTCAGGACTCACTGCATTACCTTGAAGAAGGTCCCATTCTGAGGACTGAAACGTCGGATGACTGTGGTGCTTATGTTATGTTATGTACATATTATATTTGGACTACCTCGTGTGCTGTCTTTTTGCCAGCTGCCAATCTGGTGAATGTGGAATATGGTTACTATATGGGATGAGCATCTATCTTGAAGATTTGGATGGTGTTGCTAGCCCTTCCAGTGCAATCATTCATCCTTGAGAAAGTCACTGTGATGAAACGCATAGGACGTGTGACGTCATCACGCAGTGACGCACGGACGACAGGCGGGGCTTTTGTTCAGGACTGAGTCTTGGAACACATCTCCAGGAAGCACCACACATCCCGGCTACCCTTTTCTACCCCTCTCCACTCCTCGTGGTGCCACCATTACTCACGGCCAGCTGAACATTGTTCTCGTCACCTTGACACTCTGTGGCTTATCCATGATGAGGTAACTTCGGTTACTAGGGGCACAGAATATTGTGTTACACATATCCGGTGGGATTAGTGTTGTGGTGCAGCTGGGATTAGTTCTATTGAAAGATCATTCTGGGGATTGTGTGAGATTTACCATTTTCCTCATCAGGTGGATGTGACCCCATGTTCCTGGCTATCTGCCTGACTGTCCACACATCAGCGTCTATCTGCAGCCACAGATTGTCTCAACCGAATGTGTTTTTTACCCACCATGTGAGTATAGGTCCTGCTGACTACTCCATGTTTAAATAAAGTATTCTATTTTACAGTATTATGCTATGGAGTTGGCGCTTCTCTTCTTTTATGATATCATACCGTACCTTTCATTTTCCCGTCCAAACTCCCTAGCCACGCCGTACAATCACAGCCCACATCTGCCTGGTAACACAAGGATCACTTTCCCGCCAAAACTAAACTAGCCCCAGGCAAAGGCCATAGGTGAATGAAGGGCTTCCACAGTCCCTCCCCCCCTCCAGTCCCATGCCTCCTCCCACAGTCCCATGCCCACCCCAGTCCCGAACCCCGCCACACATTCCCATCCCTCCACAGGACAGGAAGCACAGGAACCAATCCACAGGTAAGCCATAAAATAAAAAACCATAACAAATCCACTGTCTGTGTCTTCTTTCTTCTTTGGGGTCTTTTGGTGTCTGCTTCCGTCTTTTGGGGTCTTCTCCGGCTTCTTCCGTCTTCTTCCATCTTCTTACACCACGCCCTTCTTCTCTTCTTAGGAGGGGAGATGGTCCTTCCTCGGCGACTAGCTTCAAAATGAGGCGACATAGGCTTTTATAGGCCTATGACGTCACATTTTGGTCAAATGTTTCTCACGGTCCTGATTGGGCCGTGAAAAACATGTGATTTGGCCGACCAAAAAAAAAATGATGACGTCATTTAAAGGCAATGAAAGCACAGCCAATCAGAATGGCTTTGCTTCAATTGCCTTTAAGATGACGTCATTAAAAGAAACATGGCCGGTCTCACATGGTACGGTAGCCAATCAGAGCGTGGGAAATACATCCCAACTCTGATTGGCAGGGGTCTAAATGAACAACAACATTTCAAATGCTTTCTTGACAGAAGGTAGTCAAAGAACTCTGTAGAGCACTGTGCATCTTGCCATGGACCCCTGCGACCCATTATGGAACACTATGCTGCTCTGAGGATTTCTTCTATATATGCATTATTTATTTATATTATGTATCCTTTCATATTTTTTCATGTCTATACGAAAAGCTGCTAGCATAAATACAGTTCAATACCTCTTTTAAACACTTTATTAGGTGACATTATGTTTTATTGGTTATGATATACACCTTTTTGCCTAGTTCTCTTTAATGTATTAAAGCCTCACTGCACTTGTTTGTTAATGTAAGGGCTCTCACCCCCACGTGATTATTCAGGTCCCCTTGGGCATCGGGCTGTCTTTTCTCCACTCTTAGGCAGGTCTGATGCCTGGACGTCTGACGTCATCGCGTCACATCATGAGGGCACGCTGACATCACCAGGGGAGTCTCGGCTTCCAGTGAAGGGGCTGCTCTCTGCAGATCCTACATGCTGCAGGATCGCCATCTTTGCCTGTTACAGGCATCAGGGAGGCTGTATCTTCACAGGTACCCATGATCCCCCTCTGGTGGCGCATGAAGTCATCACGCCACGTTGTGGGCGTCGACATCCAGGAGCATGGCAGCAGCAATCATGGATGGGTGAGTACCCATTAGTGTATAAATAGTGGTGTGTTAAGTATATCCTGTAGCCATCTCCTTGATAAAGGCAATTTTTGCCGAAACGTTGGACCTTTTGGTGGCACAATAAATTGCACCCTCAAAAAGACCGATTACCTGCTTCCATTTCCTAGCTGATTACCTTTGGGATGTCTGGACCTCCCTGGACACAGTGCACCGGCAGATAAGTACCCCCCTCTAGCACCTATTAGCGGTGTGCATGTACTTCTATATATTGACTGTTTTTCTGTCCTCACGCTGTCGTCTCGTCTCGCTGGGCCACTCTCTCAGTCCCTGTCTCTCTCTCTTTCTCTGTCTCTGTGTGTGTCTCACTCTCTCTGTCACACTCTCTCTCTCTCTGTCTCACTCTCTCTCTCTGTCTCACTCTCTGTCTCTCTCACTCTCTCTGTCTCTCTCACTCTCTCTGTCTCTCTCTCTGTCTCACTCTCTCTCTGTCTCACTCTCTCTCTCTGTCTCACTCTCTCTCTCTCTCTTGTCTGTGGGCCTCCCGGCACTCCTAGCCCCTGCGCATGCTCAAAGCACCTTGCAATGGCGGCGCCCTGAACCGCGAGCCACCGGGACCTCAGCAACGCGACCGCGGCCCTAGCAACGGGCCGCTCGCGTCCCCAGCATCCGGCCGCATCCACAGGAGAGTCACGCTATGCTAGCGCACGCCCCCGCACTTCACCTGCTGCCCCATGAGTAACCGAAGGGGCTCTGAGCACTGACAGGGGCCCTGGCTACAGCCTCACCCTGGTAAAAACCCCAACATTCTCGCTTGGGACACAACTCAACCCTGTACAGAATTTATATAATGAAAATGCAATTCAATCATATAACTTAGCACATGCATTGACTCTAAACGATATTGCACAACTCTGTGAGCATCACAATCACAGATTGGATCTTGCTCCGAGACCACTGCTGAGCCTCACAATGGGGTGCCCCAATTTGATCATAGGTTAACCGAGTTGGAGGGTACCTGACTCTTTGGCTCCTTCGGAGCTGTTCTTCGGCAACTCCCTCGGGGAAGTAATAAACACAGTCCTGAGGCTCAGCCTCTTCCCTTGAGGGGAGAAATGTCTCTGAACAGTCTCTGTTAGGCACAAAGCACGGGCTCTGTGGATCCAAAGGCTGGCCTGTTGGTGCCACCTTAGTAGTCATTGGCCTACGGGGCCCTTTACCCATAGCTCCTCCGGGAGATGCCCCTTCTGTGAAGTAGTCCCTTTGAGAGGGTCCTTCCATAGGATCTTCAGGAGTTTCAGAGTGGGTTTCATTATTGACAGTCTCTTGACCCATCTCTGATAAGTCGGACTCACCGTTGAGCGGTGTGGCCAGTATCTCTGCTTCCTCATCTCCCACTTGTGGAATGGGGAGAAGATGATTACGGTGCCATACCTTTACCCGGCCTTCGGTGTCTTTGATGCGATAGACTGGGAGACCAGGCATCTGAGATTCTATTTCATATACCCCGTCTCTCCATAGGTCGGCCAATTTGTGTTTTCCTGGGACTCCCAGATTCCGAAGCAACACGGCATCCCCAGGACGAAGTTCCCGATATTTGACCTTATGATCGTATCGCCTTTTGTTTCCCGCGTTCAGCTTAGCTGTAGCCTTCTCAGCTTGTTGATAGGCCTGCTGTAAACTGTCTTTAAGTTGCTTTGCACGTATTTGAAGTGGGTAGCATTGTGTATCCCATCCGTCGAGACTCTAAAGACGTACATCCACTGGCAGTCTCGCCCTCGCCCAAACATGAGGAAGTATGGAGAGAATCCAGTTTACTATCGTGTCGGGTGCAATTATACCATGCACCAGGCCTCCACGTGTCGACTCCATTCAGTTTTCTGAGCACTATGTTGAATTCCGGCATGTCCAGTAAGGTTCTCGATTAAATCGTTCTGGCAGTGCATCTCCTTCGGGGTGATACGGGGTCGTTCGTGATTTGGCGATGTTCAGCATTTTGAGCAGTTCTCGGATCAACGTGCTCTCGAAGTCCCGACCTTGGTCTGAGTGAAGGCGGTTGGGAAGACCGTAGTGCACGAAGTACTTCTCCCATAATATTTTTGCCACTGTGATGGCTTTCTGATCTTTCATGGGGAAGGCCTGGGCATACCGGGTGTAATGGTCCGTGATGACCAGCACGTTGCATATTCCCCGGCTATCGGGCTCAATGCACAGAAAGTCAATACACACAAGGTCCATGGGGCCAGAACTCTTCAGATGGCCCATGGGGCTGCTCTGGTAGGCAGGGTCTTGCGCTGTATACACCTAGTACAACGGCGACAGTGGCGTTCGACGGCCTCTCGCATCTTGGGCCAGAAAAAGCGTCTCTGACCAACCCAAAGGTCTTCTCTACTCCGAGATGTCCATGCTCATCATGTAGGGACTTCAACACCATGTATTGCAAGTTCTTAGGGAGGACTAGTTGTCGCCTATCCAGGTGGTTGTGGTATTGCACCACCCGATAGAGTAAGCAGTTGTCTATTTCGAATTTGTCCACTTCCCTCATGAGCAAGGCCACCAAGTCATTGGGCGCACGCTTCAGAAGGGCTGGGTTCTTCTTTTCAACGGCTTGCCTAATGATACCAACGACAGGGTCTCGTATTTGGTAGTCTACCAGATCCTTCCACCGTAGCACCTTGTCATGCGTTATGTTTATCCCTTTTGGATCGCAGTAGGCAGCTGGGACAGCCTGCGACTGGCATCCCAATGAATCTGCCACCCTTAATTCTGAGAAGGCCACTTGGTCGTTGACGATGGCGGCAGTGCCACACATAGCTCGCACTCCGGTTCCTGGGAGTTCTTCCCATTCCTCATCATCTTGAGTAGAAATTAGCCCTGGACGTCGGGAAAGGGCGTCAGCCCCGACATTCAAGGGTCCCGGCTTATACTTCAGGGAGAAGCGGTAATTGTTCAGAGCGGCCAGCCATCGGTGTCCTGCTGCATCTAATTTGGCCGAGGTATTGATGTACGTGAGGGGATTGTTATCCGTCCTTACCTCAAACCTCACCCCGTAAAGGTAATCGTGGAGCTTCTCGGTGATCGCCCACTTGAGAGCCAGGAATTCCAACTTGTGGACGGGGTACCTCTGTTCACTGGATGTCAGACTGCGGCTGATGTAGGCGACAGGCTGAAGGCCCTCGGGGTGCTTCTGGTGCAGGACGGCACACAGTCCATTGAGACTGGCATCTACATGCAGAACGTATGGCTGTTCGGGATCAGCATACGTAAGCACCGGCGCTTCGGTCAGACATTTCTTAAATTTCAGGAAGGCCTGTTCACACTCAGACGTCCATTTATCACCAAACGGTTGGCGAGCTGATACGACCTTCCTTCCGGTCTCTTCGGGGTTTATTTTCAACAGATTGTTCAGGGGTTTTGCTCTACTAGAGTACCCTTCCACGAAGCGACGGTAATACCCACAGAACCCCAGGAAGGATCGTAGTTCTGTGACATTCTCTGGACGCGGCCAGTTCACGACCGCTTCTACTTTGGCTGGGTCGGTGGCGATCCCTTGAGCCAACACGATGTGCCCCACATAGGTCACCGAGGTGTGACAAAACCGGCACTTGTCTCTGGACAATTTCAGCCCTTCCTTCTCAAGACGGTCTATTACTTTAAGCAGCCTTTCTTCATGCTCCTCCAGAGTTTTTCCGCAGACAATGATGTTGTCCAGGTATACCAGACACTCCCGAGGGCTCATGTCCCCGATAGTCTTCTCCATCAGTCATTGGAAGGTAGCAGGGGCCCCACATATACCTGGGGCATACGTGTAAATTGGTAGAATCCAAGGGGGCAGACGAAGGCTGTTTTCTCCTGATCCTCTGCATTCATAGGTACCTGATAGTACCCAGATCGTAGATCGAGCACGCTGAACCATTGGCTTCCATTCAGAGCATTCAGGATCTCTTCAATGCGCGGAAGGTTGTACTGATCCGGTATCGTACGATTGTTCAGAGTTCGATAGTCGACACACAGTCGTACGGATCCGTTCTTTTTCCGCACCACGACTATGGGTGACGCGTAGGGCCCCCGAGACTCCTTCAAAATCCCAGCGGTTTCCATGTCCTGTATGGCGTTCCTCACATCGTCCACATCCCACGGGGCGATGCGACGAGAGCGTTCCCGGAACGGGGTGGTATCACTCAGTCGAATGGCATGTTGGTAGCTGCGACTGCACCCCACATCCATCTCATTCGTGGAGAACACAGTCCGTTGTTTATTCAACTGGGTTGTCAGCCGTTCTTTCCACTTGGTGGGCAACGTCGACTCGCCAAAGTTGAAGTCCAGATCGACTAACCGCTCATTCACTGCCGCCGCATTCACCTGGGGCGTTTAAATCGGTGATCCTCGCAGGACAATATGTATATATCACACAACAGCATATATAATACAACCAATGACTTTACTTGCGAGCATAGAACGTACTTGCATATGATATCAACAGGTTTCCCTCCCTAGAGGAGACACGAACTACTGCATCTCGCAGGACGCTATCCCCCTTCACCGGGTGATCCTACCCCGTGTCCAGTAACCCCACACAATGTCCCACAGAGAGAGAGGATATGTGTGACTGCGCAGTCACTATTAAAGCTAATAGAGTTATGGGTGCATGTTGTTATGGATTACCTGCCGAGCACTCCAGTGCTCGGGCCTGCAACTGGCTTCACAAAGGCTCCGATGAGCGAAGACACCGGAACCAACATCCAGGGCGATCCCACCCCGGATGACTGCTGCAGCCGCAGCGGAGGTCTGAGCCCAAACCTCAAGATGGAAACGCAGCATCCGCTGTGTCCCTAACTTTCTCTAGATACTGATAAGGGGCAGGATCCCTAACCTGGGGCCTGTCCCTACAACACTCAGCTACTGTGACTCAGGGCTATCTGGGGCCTAGGGGCTGCTGGCCTAGTGCAGAGAGTCACTGACTCCTGCACTCTACCTCCTTCCCCTAGCTGCTCCGGTCACCAACTGACAAACGTGCTGCAAGCCCGCAAAAATGTATCAATCTCCATGCAGGGAGATGCTGCAGCCCTATTGGCTCCCTGGGGTCATGTGGCTCTGTCCCTGTGCACCCTGGGGGCTGACTGCCCTTCACTGCGCATGCGCGACCTGTCTGTGGGCCTCCCGGCGCTCCTAGCCCCTGCACATGCGCAACGCATCTTGCAATGGCGGCGCCCTGAACCGCGAGCTGCCGGGACCTCAGCAACGCGACCGCAGCCCTAGCAACAGGCCGCACGCGTCCCCAGCAACTGGCCGCATCCACTTCTCCTGCTGCCCCTTGAGTAACCGAAGGGGCTCTGAGCACTGACGGGTGTCCTGGCTACACTTATACAGGGGACACAGACAAAGGCAACCACTATTAAAACTAAAATAAAACAGGGAGCAGAGGTAAAACAAATACAGAACCCAACTACACCAGTAAGGAAGTGGAGAGCTCAGGCTAGTAAAGAGACACATACAAAGGTGAAAAATAATTTAAAAAAACAAAAAAAACATGCACAGTTAACCACAGAATATGATCATCAAAAAATAGATCTAAGCAAATAAAATTATACTTAGAAAAAAATATATAATTGCCAAAATTACCAAAAAATGAGACAAAAGTGTCCAAAATCATATATAAAAAGCAGCCCAGCTTCAGATCTCATTTAGGCCACAGTTCTCAGCTCATAAATTAGCCTTGCCTCCTGTTGCAGGAGGAGCTTTCTCTGTCACCGCCTCAGGGTGGTATTGCCACCTGCAATAGGCATACATCTAAGGGTTGCCATTGTGTCGAAAATTCTTTAAATGGCGTGCCACAGGGAGGCACTTCAGATCCAATGCATCGGTTCCCCACATTGCAATGGCCCTCTGATGGTGTTGAACGATGTAACGCCATTCTCTCCTTCATCATTCTTATCGTTTTACTGATATATAGTAACCCGCAGGGACATCTGATAAAGTAGACCAGCGTTTCCCAAATGGAGTTCCGCGGAACCTTGGGGTTCCGTAGAACAGACCCAGGGGTTCCGCCTACGGATGCCCCCCCCACCCGATTTTGCCAAAAGCAGAGAGAAAGCAGTTTGTAGCTGCAATCTCTCCTTCCTTCAGCCATTAGGTGGCGCTGTGCTGCACAGCTCATGCAGCACCTCCTTGCTGCATGCAGCTGTGATAAGGTGAGAGATTGAGTGTGTGAGTGTGTCATGGGGAGGGGGGTGAAAGAGAGACGTGGGGACGGGGTGAAAGAGACATGGAGAGGTGGGGGGATGAAAAAGAGACATGGAGATTTGGGGGTGTTAAAGAGAAACATGGGGAGGTGGGGTGGAAGACGCGGGGGGTGAAAGAAATGGGGAGGTAGTGAAAGAGAGACATGGGCAGAGAGGGTGAAAGAGAGAAATGGAGGGAGATACACTGGCTGGAGGGAGAGACACTGGGGGGAGGGAGTGAGAGACACACTAAAGGGAAACAGTGGTGGGGGTATTTTATAAATGTATTTGGGCGGTGGGGGTCTTTTTAAAAATGTATTGGGGCAGTGGGGGTCTTTTAAAAATAATCTTGAACCAATAAATTTTTCGCCTGCGTCGCATTTTTTTCCCCCATGTGCTACGTTAAAAATATTTAAGGGGTTCCATTCTGTTTTACAAAATATGAAAGGGTTCCACAACTACATTTAATTGGGAAACACTAAAGTAGTCAATATACTTAGATTCACAGTCCATGGCTTGCTTGATTTTTATAGGTACTCCGCTGCGTGGGTGATTGTACGTCAAACTCAATTGCATATATTGGCAATTGTGCAGCCATGACAGCGGTAGGAGCCAGGTTTCCTTGCTAGCCAAGATCCAGATTGCATATATTTATCTGTGGTATCTGCGCTAGTAATAAGATCCCTAATCGAGGGCCCCCGTCGGAAGCAAAACAGCGGTGGCTCCTGTGCATATGCCCCAATCTTTGCATTATTGGCTAAAATGTGCCAAGTTTTTTTTATACTGCGTTTAATAAGATTCGAGGCAATACTAAATGTGCTGACAACATTCAAACGCTTAGCCTTTTGTTCTTTGGCAGTTGTAGTGAGAAGATCATTTCTGTTAAGGCGTCTCACCTTGGCCAGGGTCCCCTGTACATCGTCTTCATCATAGCCTCTGTCTGTAAATCGAGTCGCCATTGCTAGTAGAGCCCCCTCCACAGCTTCCGGATCACTAATTATTCTTTTCACCCTAAGCAGCTGGGAATACGGTAAGCACCACTTTAAAGGTGTAGGGTCGTGGCTAGATGCATGTAGAAGGGAGTTCTTATCCGTTGGCTTACGATACAACTTTGTGGCTAGAGCACAATTGGATTTATATACCACAGTGTCCAAAAATGAGATTACGATAGCGCTATAATGCAAAGTGAAACGGATGGTTGATGGTATCCTATTTAGAATATCGACAAAAGTTAATAATTCATCCGCACTCCCACCCAGAGGATAAACACATCATCGATGTATCTGATGTATTTCTGGATATGGCAGGCATACGTGTTATTAAACAGCACGTGTGTGCTCATACAAATCCATGAACAGATTTCCGTATGCCGGTGCCATGTTTGACCCCATGGCTGTCCCATTAAGTTGCAAATAAAATGTATTTTCAAATTTGAAGAAATTCTTGTGGAGTATCACATCTATAAGGAGTAGCAGGTATTTAGAAGGTGGCCCATCCAGTATTGTGGAGTTATTTAGCTTGGAACTAATTGCTTCCAATCCTTCCATATGCGGGATGTTTGTATACAAACTCATGACATCAAGTATTACAAGTAGGGTGTCAGTGATATCAGACGTAACATTGGCCAGTTTGGCCATAAAGTCCGAAGTATCCCTTATATACGCATCCATCCCCACAACCAGAGGCTGTAGAAAGAAGTCGACCAATTGTGAGAGCGGATGAAATAATGACTCCCGGGCCGATATAATGGGCCTCCCTGGCGGAGCTGTAGTTGATTTGTGTATTTTGGGGATGGTTACAATACAGGAATCTTAGAATGGTCTTGAACAAGAAACTGACTTGATTCGTCTGAAATCCAACCATTCGTCACCCCGAATAGGATGATGGCGTCAATTTCTCTTTTATATCCCACTGTCGGATCACATGGTAAACGCCTGTAATTGTTGCCCACTGAAAGCTGGCTCTCTATCTCCTGTTTGTAATCTGTATAATCCAAAATAACGATCCCACCGCCTTTATCGGCCGATCTCACAATGATGTTCTTATTCTTACGTAACGTCTTGAGGGCCGTCTGTTCCTCTCTCGTCAAATTACGAAAGCTGGTCTTATGCGTACCAATTTTGGTCCGGGTTTCGTTGGTAACTAAATCCATAAATGAAGAGATGTTATGATTTGTGGTCTGCGGATCAAAGGTACTTTTCTTCTTAAACATCTTGTTCATAGCAGGTAAGTCTCCCCATATATCAACCACATCTGCGGTCCTGCTAAAAAAATCTTTTAGTTTCAATTGCCGATGTAGTTTAAAAAGGTCGACCTCCCAGTTAAAGGGGTCCTGCGTGTTGGTGGGTATAAAAGACAGACCCTTTTGCAAGACTTTTATCTCCGCTGTTGTAAGATTATGTTTCGATAGATTGAAGATCATCTCCTCTGTGGTTGCGCCTTCGCTCCCGTGCCTTGTGTTTTTTCTCTCTCGCTGGATAGCATGGTCCTGCGGCCACCTCTTCTGGTTGGCCATTGTTTTCCCCGGTGTGGCCACCACTGCCCCATCCTAAAAAAGACTCTGCACCGGCATTGTCAGCAGCATCCGAGTGGTCGGTATCACTAGTTGTGTATCCAGTTGTACCTGATATTCCTCGTCTTTGGTGTGGGGGCAAGCGGCGTCGCCCGCCACTATTCTTAGTGGTTTCTGTCTGTCCCAACAACCACCGGTACACTTTCCGCTCTTTGTAGTCTGCAACAACCAGACGTAGCTTGTCTCTTTTGTATTTTGTCACATTGTCAGTATAGGTGTCCATAGTCGTTTGAATTTTGTCGATCCAGTTAGTACTCGTATCTGTCGACAATATTTAATCTTTGTTGGTCATAACATCATCTATTTCCTTCTTAATTTTCACTATTTCTTTGCTGACTTGATCTATAACCAAAATCACGAGATCCAGTGAACATTTGTTCAATATGGCGATCCATTTCCGGCAAAAATCTGGATAATTTCTGCCGATAGTTGGTTGATTTTTCACCCTAAAACCATGAGGTAACATTTTCTCCCTGTGGTAGTGAGTGAGCGTGACTCCATGCAGATAATAATCAACATTGCGTTTTTTTCAATTTTATTAGGTCATTATAGACATCACTCGCTTTATCTGGGCCCACCGCAGCTTCAAATTAATCCGTGAATCTGATTTTGGCTATCTCAGCCTCGCTGTAACTAGCTGACTCAGTCAAAGAGGAAAAAACTCCAGCAATATCAGAAAATTCATCCATGGTTAAAAAATATAGATATTACGTAGAAAAAGGCACAAGAAGTAAACCCAGCCACGCTGATCAAATAACAGCTACATGCCGTGGCAATGTCATGTAGCAAAGTCTGGTGAATGTGGAATATGGTAACTATATGGGATGAGCCTCTATCTTGAAGATGTGGATGGTGTTGTGCATTGCTGGACTTTTATATGTATACACCTTATGAGTTTTTGCACCCCTCTTTGCAATTGACTTTGCTACATGAATAAAACACAGGTGGTGAGGTACAACGAACACAGGGATTCCTTGTTCCTGTGCTGCTTGTCCCTCACCACCTGTGTTATAGGGTCCATTGTTTACCCACTAGTGCCACATCACTCCAAGTTTAGCTATATGGTCTTGTGCTGATATTAGATTATTCACTTTTTATTGGCATTTACCTTGGTTGATCCGTTATTCTATAGTCAGTGAGTCCTGGAACGTTAGTTTATATTTACTATGGTTAGAATGTTTTCCAATTCATACAGATAATCTTCTTTAGGATTATTATATAATCAATGTAAATTTCTGTATCATTAAGCAGTCTAAGGGACTCAGCAATGTAGCTCTCCTTATCAAGGATCACTACGCCTCTGCCCTTATCTGCTGATTTGATAACTATGGAATTATCATTTTTCAATTCATTAATTGCGTTACATTGTTCTTTATTCGTTTTGCTTAATATACTTGTTTTGTTTCGATAGTTTGTCCAAATCATCTTGTACAAGTTTCTCAAATAAATCAAGGCAACCACCTTTCAAATAACTGGGTCCCTGGGTTGTGGTCGGTTTATTTGCATCCCTTCCTCAGCCCTGCGGGTCCGCCTCCTGATTTGAGACGAGCACCATCACAGTTATTCACACTTAACATCGACTATAAGAAGCTGATGCGAGTCTCTCCTACATCCCCTCCCCCATTCACATATAGTGTACATGTTGCAAACCAAGTTTATTTCATTTTATTCTTATGTTTTGGGAAAACAATTTTTATTATTTTGCTGTTTTGGTGATCAATAACTTGCATTCATGTGTACTATTGGGCTTTTTAATTATTTTATTGTTGGGGTGTTTAGGTGCTTGTGTATTTCTTTTATTATTGTGTATTTTTGTCCTTAATGATTTGTATTAGGTTGACCATTGAGTGCTAAAGAGGCTTATCATGCCCATATTATATGAGTATGTGTTACAGAGCGGCCTTGTAGATGTTGTCAGGAAGGAGCTCACACATCACTTTCTTGTATCGAAAGTTCTTTATTCCCTGTATCAGGGGTTGCAGTAATCCGGTAACAAAACAAAATAGTCTTTAACTTAAATAGCATACATCTGCAAAACAACCGGACAGTACCTAATCGCTAGTATCCAAAAGGCAGTTCAGGCTCTCCAGGCTCTCCCCCTGACAGGCTCTCTGCAGCCCTCACAGGTTGAGAGCAAAATGAGCGAGAGTGTTGGAAGTTTGCTGCCTGCCTCGTAAACCTCCCCTTTCCAATCAGCTTGCAAACCTACAAGCCAGGGTGTGTTTTTTCCTGTTCTTCTCAGGTGAGAGAGCTTTAACCCTATATACTACCTCACATACCTCCCCCCTCAAAGTGTTGCTTCTCGCACACTCACCTTTTGAAACAATCGCTCCCCCCCTCCCTCCCGGGACAGGCCTGTTCTCTTTTTAAGAGCTTCCTACTAAGGTACATGACCTGACACTCTTCCCCGTCAACGTCTTGAGACAAGATGGCCCTTAAACCTACTTCTGAGGCATCCGTCTGCAGAATGAAGGGCGTCTCAAAGTCAGGACTCTGTAAAACCGTCTCTGAACAGAGTATTTTTTCACTCCCTGAAACGCCTCCTCACACTGTACTGTTGTTACGTTTGTGCGCCCCACACAAGGGGAAGGGACCCGATAGCGAAGTGGGGAATCCGCAGGAGACGTGAAGGGAGTGAGTTCCCGCGCAGCTGGGGATCGGCGCACGTAGTCACGTAAGCGCGCCGCGTGTAGGAGAAAGCGCGACGCGTCCGGAGGTGCAGAGCCAAGCTCAGAGACACGACTAATCTAGATGCATGTATGCGCATGCTCTGGCAGCAGAGCGGGGATGCGCGAATTCTCAGGCACCAACGCAGGGGGAATCCAAAGCTTCAGCACAGGAGTCCGGAACAGGCCTCCGCGTCGAGAAAAGCAGCAGACCCCAGGAACTCGGGACACAGGCCTTAGCGTGGAAAGTACAGCATGAAGAGTAGCAGCAGGTCTCAGGAAACATGGTACACAGGCCTCTGCATGAAGAGTAGCAGCAGGCCTCAGGATACACAGGAACACAGGCCTCTCCATGGAGGGTAGCAGCAGGCCTCAGGAAACTCAGGAACTAGAGAGGAGCCGGGAAGGATAGAGTCCAGAGCACAAGGTCACAATAGAAATTCTACTTGAAGGACGTCCAGCCTCCTTAAAGGCATAGTGCCAGTAACAGAAGAGTGCAGCAAATACTAAGTTCAAAGTAAGGGTTCTTTAGTTGAATACTTTGGCCAAGATATTGTAAGCCTGCTACCACGTCAAGGTAAACCCTAATCAGCAGGTCCTACACTACCCGATGGTAAACTAACCTCAGTAGTAAATGAGTGACTGTCCCAGTCTTCCGGAATCCAAAAGAGATGAGTAAAGGTCCCAAGGAAGTCCAGGCAGGAACAGCATGCGATAGTACTACTAGCAGGAACCAGGGCAGGTAGAAAATGACAAATAGCAATGAGAAAGTCAGAGAGAGGCTTACTTCCTGTCAGGAGGAAGAGGGCATGATTTGCCAGAAAGCAAGATGGCGTAGAAAGCTTCAGGATACTTAAAGACACAGGATCATGACTCGCAGCTAGAGGGCGGTGATCAGAAGTTCAACAGGTAAGGAAGGAACATGCCGCAGGGGGAGTGTTCCGTGCATCGTAACAACTGTCCACTGGACTTTATTGGGCGCTATGTTTCTTATTAGATTGGTGAGGGGGGCAAGGACTGTTGAAAAATGTAGTACAAATTTTCTATAATATCCTGCTAAGCCCAAGACAGCTCTCACCTGTTTTTTTTGTTGATGGTACTGGACAATCCATAAACATCTGCACATTGCTGCAGACAGGCTTTATTTGTCCATTACCAAGTATGTAGCCTAAGTACTTTGTTTCACTTCTCCCTATTGAGCATTTTGCTGGATTGGCAGTCAGGCCTGCCGGCACTTTAGCTAAATGTGTTTCCCAACCTGTGGAATAAGTGACTACGTCGTCAAGAAAGGCTGCTGCATATTTGTTATGGGGTAACAATATAACAATATCTGATCCATTAACCTCTGAAAGGTAGCGGGAGCACTATGTGCACAGTGTCAGGACGAGCTCACCACAAACGAGGCGGGACCGCGGTGCTGAGGTGGGATAGGATAAAACGCCACCCACAGCCACGAGGGCGTGTCTTGAGTGTAGAGTGGTCTGGGAGTCCGCGTTGGGGCAGGAGAGGTTCGGATGGTCGAGGGTACTGTTCGCCAAGTCCGGGGTTAGAGAGAGGAACGTAATCGTTTACCGTTTGCCGGGTTCGGGGTGCCAGAGGTGCGGAGAGTCGTATAGCCGTATGCCAAGTTCGGGATGCCAGAGGTGCGGGTCGTCGTAGAGGAAGCTGGTTCGGTACACGAGGAAGACTGCAAAACAAGACAGGACAAGACAAGACGAGAGCCCGGTGGAACCGCGGGTAAGTGGGGAGCACGCCGAGGGCGGCGTGACTCCCAGGTCGTTACATATACTTGGCTTTCCCTAGCCTCTCCAACAATTCATCCACTCTGGGCATCGGGTACACGTTGAATTTAGAAACCGCATTTACTTTTCTAAAATCTATACAAAACCGTGTAGACCCATCAGTCTTATGGGACTAATGTGTTGGGGCTACACCACTCACTACGTGCCTTTTTATCACACCCAATTTTAGCATGTTTTCTAGTTCAGTTTCTACAACTCCCCTTAATTTTTTTCCAGAATTCGGTAAGGTCTCTGTTTCACTTTCTTTCCTGGTTCTGTTTCGACATGGTGTGCAATCAAACATGTTTTGCCTGGTAATGGAGAGAACACATCAACAAATTATTCCACCGTATTTTGTGCCTGTGTTTTCTGTTCCAAGGACAGATTCCCCCAGTTGGACACTCTCCTTTTTCCTACCAGGGCCTACTTGTGGTCCCAAATCTAACTCCTTCTCTTCTATTGAAACAAACAAACTTTGAGCTTTCCAGGGCTTCAAAAGATTTATATGATACATTTGTTTTTCTTTTCCCTGGCTGTAATATTTCGTAGTCTACAGGTCCAACCTTTTGTGCTACCTCAAAGGGTCCTTGCCATTTTGCCAACAACTTAGACTCTGTAGTCGCAAGAAGCAAAACCCTATCCCTTGGCTAAAGTTATCTTGTGCGAGCCCCCCTTTTATAATTCCTTTCTTGTGCCATTTGTGCCTCTCGCAAATTTTCCTTTGGAAACACCCCTAGACTGTCTTAACATTTCTCTTAGTTTCAATAAATACTGTACTACATTATTTACCCTTGGGATTTGTTCTTCCCACATTTCTTTTTTCTTTTACATTTCTGGGTGAATCTTTAATTTATCCGCAGTCCCTGTAAATGCCATTTAAATTCCCCAGCTCACATAATTTTAAATGTACCTACACCAGGGCTATGCCCGTTTATACACATGGTACAATTAACAAACCCATATCAATCTGCATGACTACCTCCTAACCCTTTGCATATTAAAAACTAGAAAGCTAGGACATTCCTAACTAAAGTTATACCTTTAATTGAGTAAGAGCTTTGACGTGTTATGTTTAAACATTTCCCCCGTCTGTGGTCTGCGCTCGAGACTCAATGTATCTGTTCCCGGTTTCACTTGCTAACCGCAGACAGACTTCATCAAGTGACCTGAATTGACACTAACCACATCATACATTGTTGCAATTCGGAAACACTTAACTAACCACAAGTCAAGTATCCACTTGACTCTGTGGTTAAGGCTGCTTCCCTGCTTGTCTTGTGGTGAGTCAGTGATACAATGTTGTATTCTCCACTGCTCACCGCAAACCACAGGCGCACTTCTCCAATTAACCCCTTAAACACAGGCTAGCAGGCCCTTATTCCCCGCGGGCACATTTTAAACAGTTTAACATACATTTTTAGGACTGCAGTCAACTCTGGGCCGCAGAACTGACACTCTAAAAATACCTTTTATGACTCAGGGGCACCTAGCCGGGTAGAATACCTTTATGGTACCCCTTCACCATCACACCCTGCAGCACTTTTTTCCAGTGGGCCTACAATATCCACACCTATCCTTTCGAAAGGGGTCTCTACCAATGGGATAGGCACCAATTGGACTTTGGTGTTCCCTTTTGGGGCAACCATCTTGCACTCAGTGCACCAATCACAGAAGTCCCTTACCCTCTATAAATTCCTGGCCAATAGAACCGTGCCTTGAGGCGAATTCTGTTTTTCTCCTTTCTCCGATGACCTGAACAAGGAAGAGTATGAGCTAACCGCAATACCTCTTTTCTATAAGGTCTTGGCACTAGCAGCTGCATGTGTGTCTTTTGAGTTTGTTTGTCTTTCTCCACTCGATATAAGAGGTCATTATGCAACTCAAAATGAGGAAAAATGCTGACCCCCTGGCGGTCTATTACTTCTTTGTCTACCACTGCCACCTGAACAAAAACAAAAGGTAATCCGGCGCCAAAAAATAAGTCCAAACACCTATTATATTTTGGCACCAGATTACCTTTTGTTTTTGTGCTGTGTATGATCTGATTGGTAGTTGTTTCCTGGCAGCCTACTGTATCTTATATAATATAAAATTTATTGGTATTCACCTTTTAGTGTTTAAGTTACACTAATTATCTATTGCATTAGCGCTATTAGCACATTTTCTCTTTTTTTCACTACCACTGCCACCTGGTCATACACACGACTTAATAAATCGTCATTTTTTTCGAGCAGAAAATTTGAAAACCCCGTCAACATCTCGGCCTCAAATACTGTATCTATTCCCTGCCCCTTCACCCGTTGGGAACACATTTCTGACTAGTTTGTGCTGTTACAAATGGTTGGAGGGGAAATGGGAAAGGGGGAAATTCCTGCTCAGCTCAAATCAAAGTTACTTCCTAGAGAGGTGCTATCAGGGTTAATACATATGTGTAGGGAGGGGAAAGAAACCAGAACCCTATGTGATGCACTCAACTCTACTGATATTTGTGCTGTCTCTAACTCTTGGGCAGTACCAACCCTTACTACCTGGTGGGCACCTTCTTTTTTTTTTTATATATATCCTGCACTGCTTTTTGGTTTTTCGGGGGTGGAACTTGGAAGGAAATAGCGCTGGGTCTGTAAAAGGGAACAATTCCCCCAGCGTCATTGTGACGATAGAGAGGATTTGGCCCGGGATTAAAGGGGTAACACCCCCATTTGGCCACCCTCTACTCTCATCAGGGAAGCAAGGGGTTAACTGGACTTAGGTCAGTAATGTGTTTTGCCTTGCTTCAATATCCAACTGTTTATTCCCCTGTATAAATGTATTGTTTCTGGGCCAGTGTCTGCACCACACACACTGGGGCTTAAGGGGTTAATGAGCTACAGTTTAAGAAAATACAAATGTGGTGTATCTTTTCAGAAAAATCTGGGCTTCAAAAGGCTTGATTGAAGTTTGGGTGTGAAAAGGTACAGAGGGGGTTTGGTGTATGTTAACCCATCTGGCTGGTAAAAAGGTACAGAGGGGGTTTGGTGTATGTTAACCCATCTGGCTGGTACAGACAGCTAGACCCAGGCTGGGGCATTGGGTGTGAAATATAGCACCA
>WSYH01002334.1:0-89893 GCA_036426205.1 Ascaphus truei
CCCCAGATACAATTACCACTACTTCTACCCCAGATACAATTACCACCACTTCTCCCCAGATACAATTACCACCACTTCTCCCCAGATACAATTACCACCACTTCTACCCCAGATACAATTACCACCACTTCTACCCCAGATACAATTACCACCACTTCTCCTCAGATACAATTACCACCACTTCTCCCCAGATACAATGACCACCACTTCTACCCCAAATACAATTACCACCACTTTTACCCCAGATACAATTACCACTATTTCTCCCCAGATACAATTACCACCACTTCTACCCCAGATACAATTATCACTACTTCTCCCCAGATACAATTACCACCACTTCTCCCCCAGATACA
Organism: Ascaphus truei; assembly: GCA_036426205.1. Taxonomy (NCBI): domain Eukaryota; kingdom Metazoa; phylum Chordata; class Amphibia; order Anura; family Ascaphidae; genus Ascaphus; species Ascaphus truei. Next base: position 357 of record WSYH01002334.1, read on the forward strand.
ATTACCACTACTACCCCCCAGATACAATTATCACCACTTCTCCCCCAGGTACAATTACCACCACTTCTCCCCAGATACAATTACCACTACTTCTCCCCCAGGTACAATTACCACCACTTCTCCCCAGGTACAATTACCACCACTTCTCCCCAGATACAATTACCACCACTTCTCCCCCAGGTACAATTACCACCACTTCTCCCCAGATACAATTACCACTACTACAGCCCCCAGATAAAATTACCATTACTACCCTCCCAAATACAATCTCCACTACTCCCCCTTCCCCAGCTACAATTACCACTTACCTCTGGTTACCACCGCCGCCGGACCACGGCCAGCTGCTGCGTGCCTCTTCCCATGCCGGGCCTGCCTGCCTCTCTCTCCCACCAGCATGCACTGGAAGCTGGGCCCAACTTCCGGTGCACACCGGGAGGAGAGAGGCCCGGCGAGGGAGACAGGGAGGCAGCAGCTGGAAAGAGCTGGGGCCTAGCGGCAGCAACCAGAGGCCCGGCAGGCAGCTGGATGCAGAAATTGCCGGCTGCCCAGGCACCTCACAGCCTTAGGGCCAGGGACATTTGTTGTTTGTCTGTTCGCTATGCATTTGGACACTAAATTTTGCGTGATGGTTCCTGAGATCAATGGGCAGGTTTTTGTCTATGTTTGGATACAATTCACAAGACATCAGCAATGACATAACGGATGACATCACAAATGACATGATCCCATCACACAACCCTCAAGCTACCACTTAATCTTGGTCACTCTGAAAATGACATTTGCAGCATTAGCAGAAATACAGGAGCAGCCAAAGTTCTTCCAGATCATTGTTTGGGACAAGAGTACAATGTCCCACAAACACGCATAAGAGGCTCTCGATTAAATACTCCAGGACCTCAGAGGCAATTAAATGATTATGGGTGGAGTTGTTGTTTTAGCAGGGGGACTTCGCATTAAGAAACTAAAAAATTCAATTATCCTTTTATAAATCTCAGTATTTTTTCTTAGAATTCCTGAGCAACGCCGAGTCCTTTCAGCTCGTATTCAATCAATTCAAACACGTCATTTCATTGTCTTTAAAGCAGCAACCCCACATGGGAACTTTTTTTTAATTTTACCTGAACCAGGGGTCCCCAAGAACTGATTGGTGGGACCCCAACATGCAGGGAACCCCTGCTTCTGAAAATATTTGTAGGGGGATTTTGTGCTTTTTTTTGTTCCGCATAAAATGCAAACATGGTGGCATCTGGGGTTAACTATAGAAAACAGCCACACAGTCTCTTGATCACATTGTGGCTTTTCTATTGGCCGCCCTGGCGCCCATATTGTTTTCCCAGTGGAAAGACTCTTATAGCTGTGACTGGTTCTTTAAAGCCAAGACCCTAATTCCTAAGTTCACAGGCTGAGTAGGCGATACATCTGTTGTAGCAGTTGGGTGTCTCACACACAGGATTCCTGGAAATAAGGGTGGCTTCATTTAGCTTTTCTCACTTCTAGGTATTTCGTATACCACGCACCCTATTATTAAATATTATTAAATATCTGCAGTCATAGCTTCGTTTCCAGATACCATTTAAAGCTGCACTACGGGTTTACAACAAAAAGGGGGTTCCTGTTCAGCTGAAAATATAAGACGTACTAGAGGGGTGATATCTGTGATGGGGCGGGGGCGGGGGGTGGGGGGGGGCACTGTGAATTTACAAAAGGAAAGATTCCCATATGATGCACTCTATCTCTACTAATATTCAAAAATAACAATAAAACGTTATTATTTTTGAATATTAGTAGAGGTAAAGTACATCATATGGGAATCGTTCCTTTCGTAAATTCACGGCAATACGGGTTTACTTAAAAAATATATTAATTTTTATTACAGGTTTGATGAAGGGGGTCCCCGGACTGTTTCAGCTCCAGGGACCCCCTGCTTCCAGAGACCCCTTCGTAGCAGGTGCCGGTATCTGCAAAGTTTAAAGGTCCAGGTCACACGGGCCAATAGGGAGCCGCACTGCATGACGACATGGCTTCCTATTGGCCTGCGTGACGCGGGACATTTGAGCGCCACTATTATGTTATGCACAATGCTACGGAGAAACGTATCTCTGGAAGTTAACCAGTCTTGCTGCTTTAATAGAATCACCATCATAACATTTAAAAAACCAGGCGGTATTGTGTTAGAATCCTTAAAGCAGTTAAAACAGAATAAATTCAGATGACACCCAAGATAAGTTGGTAAACTAAACCGGACGGAAAACCGGATAAAGGAAATAGAAAATAAGGAGAACGTCCTGCATCCCAACATAACACAACATGACAAAACAGAGTAAAAACAAAGATCCTAGTCTAAACAAACAGGCTAACTAAAAGAAAGAACGGGACTCACAAGCAAGCTATGATACAAGGTTTTGAGTTAAATGGTTGAGATATTAGATCAAGACCAGTTATAAGTTCGAAAAAAAAATGGGTATAGCAAATACAGTATGTATTGAACTATGTAACATTATACGATAACCTATGTACATGTAAATACAACATGCTACAATTTAATATTTGAAATGTATCCGTAAACACCCTAATAAAAAGATACTTAAAAAAAAAAAAAAGCAGTTCAAAACTGTTGCAGGAGTTTGCGGGCCCCGCAAAATTGGGATACAATTATTTTATTCTCCCCTTTGAGCAAACACTGCTGACTAGACTTACCCAAACTATACCATGTTCCCTTTTAATACCTTTTTGTATACCCAACATTTCCTCTTTTGTTTGCAATTATTGTCTGTTGTGTAATGTTCCCACCTCAATTAAGATTATCAGACTCGCCATGTAATAGACAGTTACAGGAGCCCTCACTAACATTCACAAGGAAAGACTTGAGAAGATTTTACTTTAAACATGGTATTTATAACTCTTAGGGCCTTATACATGAAGCCGCAATACTACCGATTGCAGTGCGTTCACCGAAAAACTGCCGTTGACTTGAATTACAGTTTTCCCGCAATCTCGCTGCAATTGGTATTGTTGCAGCTTTGTGAATAATACCCATAGCCTTTTACCCCACAGCATACTTACCTTTTAATATATAACATTACAATGTTGCCTGGGAAATCATGGTGATCCAACTTGGCCACCTGACCACTGTCACAACAGCCCGAGACACCTTCTTTGGGGTATGTCATGGCAAGGCCACAACATATTTAGTATTTTAACAATCTGGCACACTAGAGGTTAATTGGAGTTACAAGTTGTATCTTACAAATACAAGGAATTGTTTATATGGAAGGTTAGACCATTGACCCTGTCTGGGGTTTATGTGTTTATCTAGGAGTGAGGTTATCTGAAGCCGACACCTGGTTTAGGAAATTGGGAAGTCACAACTCATTTTTGACAGTGGACATAAACAAGAAACCTTTTAATATAACTTTAAAGGGATTCCTGAAAGGTTCTGGAGAATTACAGAGGGTGTGGCCAGAAAGACAGTCAATGTTTGTGTGAATTTACTAAACAAGAAATATCATGGGTCTGACAACGATTCACGAGAAGTACAAATATATCATTGTAACATTTACAAGCAAATTAAATGGTGCTAAACAGTCCACAATTGTGAGATTGCAAAGGTCAGATATCCACGTGTCTATCAAACTTTTAGTTAACCATATTATGATTGATATCCACACATGTATTTTAATTACACAAACGCAACAGTGAAGATGGCATTCTTCTAAGTATTATAAAAATAAAGATATGGGACATTTTCTGTATTCAGGCAACTTTTGATTAAAAAGAAAGTTATTTTCTTTCCTTAAGCCATAAAGGTTTCACTGATGGTTGATGAGGAGGGGTTAAGGACACGCCCAGAAGGTAGGCTTATACTGTGCTAGGAAAAAAACCTTCAGTTTCAATATGAAGTTGAAATTCAACATAGAGGGTATGTTTGTCTTTTGCACGTGGATTTCCATATTTCCAACTTCAAGCCTGTTTGAAGGAATCAGATATTGTTATTATGTAACGTATAGGATTTCTGTTTGCTCATCTTTTCATTTTATGAAACTGTCTGCATATATTGTACTGTATATTTTAGTAATAATCTCTTTCTGTAACATAAGCACTGTACTACTTTGTAAAAGGTGCAAATGCTCCTTCACAGAGGACTTTCAGTTACAGTCGTCAAAACTTTTCAGATCTGGTAACTTTGCATTTTTAAGCATTTCCCATCAAGTTTTTACAATATTATTGTTCTATACTGAATATCACTAGAGGTTTGCGCCTGATGGAAAGTGGAGTGTGACACAGAGATATTTCTCAAAACAGATTTTGTTTTACGTGCGCACAGCAAGCAATTAGGGTAAATAGCTATGAGGTCTACATGAGGACAAGCACCCTCCTCTAGACAAAAAAAATCTCTCATAAAGTACCATTATATATACTTGAAAAAAATTATTATCCCTACTTCATTCTCACCTCATTCTGCACATATGTATTTCCCAGTCCTGGCTTTATCTTCTATGACTACACATACAGAGAACTCCCGCACAGCTGAGCAATGAACCATGGTGAGGTGCTAACTAGGTAGGAACATGAATGTATAATAGAGAAAAGGAAACCTAGTGTGCAAGCACTCTGTCACAACTAAATGTATAATGATTTTGTTAAAATACTTTATTGATAACCAATGAATAAAAAAAAAGGAGGTTTAAAATATATATCAAACAGCACGTGACTGTGTCATTTGTAACAACTATGAGTAGTTAGGTTGATTATACATATGGAGATCCTTGATTGATATTCAGGATCTTGTGCTATACATATAGCTGCCTATAGATATAGGAATGGGGCCGTAGTGGGACCACTGTGTAGAGATGAAGTCTAGTCCCAATATATATGTATCAGAGCGTGAAATTATAGACGCGCTATAGTAGTAGACTTAGGGCCTCATGCAGTAAGCCCCGATAAGGCTTTTTCGGCATTTTATAGCCGTTTTTTGCCCTCCTGATTCAGTAAGCCCCGATAAGTGGGAATTATCGGCAACTTTTCTTCCGAAAAAAAATTTTTCGCCACCCGGCTGCCGATAAGCCACTTATCGGACTTTTTCCCGCCTGAATTCAGTCAGCCCCGATCAGCTTTTTGGTGCTGATCGGCAGGCCAGATTGGAGATTTTATGGCCAATCCAGCCCGCCAAACTAAAGTTGGCAAATTGTAGAAGGAAGAAGATCGGCAAGGGCGACACTAGAAACAATCAGCCCTTTTTCCTGCCTGTGATTGATGCGGGGGTCTCGGGAGCGATACCCGCACCGGAGCCCCCGGTATGCATCCGAGGCAGGAAAAAGGCATGTAAAAGCCACTTATTACCTAGCGGCTAACCGCTAAGGCAATGAAGGGGTAACCCACGTGCCAGCGTGTTTGTGGTAGTGGGAGGGTGAGGGGGGTATTTGGCCCTGGGTGTGAGTTAGGACTTGCGGGGGGGATGCGGGGGCACTTAACCCTTCACGACCGTAGCAGTTAATACCGCTACGGTCCTGGAAGGGGTAAGGCCTCCCGCTACCCACCCGCAAGCCCTAAACAACCACCGTTGGGGCTATGCCCCCTTCACACACCCCCCACTACCCCACAAAATAAAAAAAAACACACCCCAGCCCCACAATAACGAATTAAATTAAATAATTAAAAGATATATATATATATAAAATATGACTATAGATATAATATAGTATATATATACCCAACAACACCTATACCCCCCTAACATACAGTATAGTAATGGGCAGAATGACATTTATCCACAAATGGATAATAGTGCAGTTGTCCATTACAATACAACACAACATAAGAACTTTAAATACATATAGCACTCACCCATGTCCCACTGCCACGATGAAGGCCATCCTCATCTTCATCCTGCCCATGCCCCATCCGCTTCTGCAAAACAAACACAAGAATTACAACATCCCAATTAATGTCCCCTAACCCCTTAATCACCATAGCGGTTATTAACCGCCTACAGTATTAAGGGGTTAAGCCACCATCACCCACATACCCTCCCACAAAGCCCCCCAACCACCCTCACCAAATACCCACAGGGGAGTCCTATCAAATACCCTTGGGCCTAATACCCCTCCCAGCACATACAGTACAATAATGTGCCAAAAACTATTATCCACTAGGAATAATACATTATTTGGCCATTATAAACACATTCAATAACGTTAAAATGTAAAGAAAATTGTACTAACCTCATCAATAAGAAGTCTCCGTCGCACGCATCATCCTTGGGGTCCGTTGCCAACATTACAAATAGCCACAACATTCAATATCATTAACATAACCCTGACCCCTTAATCACCTTATCGGGTACTAACCTGAAAGGTAATTAAGGGGTGAAGCCATCCTGCAATGCCTACAACAGTTATGCATAACATCTTCAGTGAAATAAAAACCAATTGCCTAACCAAATTCCTTTCATTCAATCTTGTAGGCTCACATGCCTCATAAAACATGCATTACAGGTATACATGTAGCATAACATGTAACTGCAGTACACGCTGCAATAAATGTTAACAATACAATAATGCCACTCAAATCGCCATACATCACAAAGAACTATATATTTATACAATAAACTCACCATCAATGAATTACCACACATCAATTACATCCTAAACAATTAAAATACCATCCATACCAATTACACATGAACTAAAGCTATCCTAACAGAGAAACAACTTCAAAACATAGTCAAAAGTACACCAACAATTACAATATAATAAAGCAAGGCTTTCCATATCTACTGTACGGCCTGGAAGCCCAAAACTTACATCTGTCTAAAAATAAAATACATTTAGACACATCAATGCATAGCCACAATGATAACAATACAGAATTAGAGTTTAACAACACTATCATTTCTTACCCTGTATATATATTGCTGTACACATACATACAGACATACATACAGTGGGAAGAAATGATATGCATTGTAAAAAATGAAAACATGAAAAAGCACACAAAAAACAGTTACATAAGTCATTTTTTATTTAAACTTACCATTAATTGAAAAAAACAGACTACAGTCTCTTACATCCATTCTGTCTTCCTTTGCTTTTTTTTTATTCTCTACATGCCCTTGCACGGTTTGTCCCTCCATCGCTTACCTGGTTCCATTCCGTTCTTCCTTTCATCCATTTCCTGGAGTTCACCCTTTATTACCATCTTGGGCTTGGTTCTCCATGATCCCATGCTATACCTTTCACCTATCTAACGTTCCGTTCCTTGCCAACATCCCGTCCCCACCGGTACTGTATTCTCTTTTTTCCCACTTTCCCTCCCCGTTGCTCCCCCTTACCCTATTTCCCGCCTCTCATGTCCCTATCTTGGATTTCCTCTTTCCGTAGTCGCTGCTTCTTGCACTCCATACTATTTACCCCCGTTTGCCTTCTCTCAAATCCCTTGTTTGATTCCCACCCCATTCTCTTACCATCGCCCTCCTTTTCGTTGTTACTCGCTCTTCAGCGTTCATCTGCGATTTTCTCGGTCTTACTTGCTTTTCCCACACTCACCTCTCCTCCCTGTTTACCCGCCCATCCTCATCCAAGCCCACCTTTCTGGCAGCTGCCACCATTTTCACCCGTCTCCCCCCCTGCCTAAGCTTTCTTCTCGCCTTGATTCCCCCCTCAAGCTTTCCAGTATTTCTCCCCCCTCCCATTTCCCCCGGCTCTTACCTTGTCGTCTCTCATGTGCCTATCCTCACTCCCCCTCTTCATTTGCTTTACAATCCTTTTTCCTATTCGCTTCCTCCTTACCTCCCCCTATATACACCCTATCCCCACTGTCCCACGCCTTTTGTAATACCCTTCCCCCCAGCATGTTCGCCCCCCCCGACCCCTGTCCCACTTTTTACTCCATTTATTTATCTTCACTCTTGCCTTTTGTTCGTCTTTCCCAAGCTATTTTCCCCTAGGGTTTCGCCTTTAACCCTCAGCTCTCGCATTAGAATTCTCCTTCCTCACTACCCACTTTCTCTACTCCCCCGTTACCTCACCCTCCCCGTTCTCCTTCCCCGTCCTTTTTGTACTCCACCCCCAACTATGTCCATCTTCCCACAACAATCCCCTCGTTTCCACTACACCCCTGGTCACCCTGATTTTCTTTCTCATCTGTCTCCCCTCCCCCCACTTACGCACCTAGTGCCCCGCGCTCCACCCCTTCCCTTATCTACGCACGCCCACTCACTCCTCCACTCCCCTTTTGCGCCCCCCTACTACCCCCTCTCTTTTCGTCCTACATTCTTTACCTCGCCTGCATACTCTGTCTTACATCTCACTTCCTCCCATCCCCGCCATTCCTTAATTTCTTTACCTATCCGCTTGTCCACCTTCGCCCATCAATAACCCCCTTATTGCAAATCCTCCTTTCTCATCGCCGTTTGGCCCTCCCTTCCTAGTCCCCTGTCCTTACTGTCGCTGCTCTTTGCACACAGACTTCCTCTTTTCCGATCCTTATATCGGTTTTGTTTGTATTAGCTTCTCGTATGCGGCCACCTCCGCCACCCTCGATTTTCTTTGTCCCCTGTGGTCCCAACTCCCTTCTGCCCCGGTTTTTCCCCTTAAATGTCGAATAATACCCCCCACTTGTGTAGGTCCTCCCCATTCTTCCTTGTACCCGCCCCACGTACCTCCTCCCCTCCCTACTCTTTGTTCGCTTCCTCTCTTCTCCACTTCCTCAAGTATCCTGTTCCACCTCCTTCCCTTACCTGCCTATCCATTCCTCTTTCCCCCCTTGACACAGCCATGTTTCCACGTCTCTCATCATCCCTGCTTCATAGCCCCCGTTTGCTCCTTCCCCCCTTTTTCCTCGCAACCCCACTTTCTTGTTTCACCTTCTACCGAGCCAGTTCGCTCCTACCCCTTCTTCCGTACCTCTCCCATACTGCCCTTTTTCTTCTCACACCAACCTCCCAGGCTTCACTTCTCCGCGTATTCATCTTCTTCGACCATCACACTATATTCTTTTCTTCTTCCTTCCCAGCACCCCCTCTCCATACGGTCTCGCTATTCCTGCTCTCTCTCTCTGCACTCTGCCCACCGATCTCATCTCCTTTTTCTCTTCTTTCCCACTTTAACTTTTGACTCTTCGCGTGGTAATTTCCACTTTGACCCCACGGCTCACTCTGTCCCTTCTATTTGCTCCTTTCCGATCTGGTTTCCTAGACCTACGTCCCTCTTTCTACCCCTCTTTCCTACCCCATCCCCTCATCGCTGTGTCTTCCTTCACACAACTTACCTACTTTTCGGATACTTTCGTCACTGCCTTGTTATCCTATGTACTCGCCCTACGTCTAAGTGCCAACGGATCCCCCCTCGTTTTCGCGCACCTCCTCAAGCTATCCCCCCCGCTCCTTTTTGCCCTTCCCCAATCCGGCTTCTTCCCTCCTCCCCTAGTGCTTTTACTCTACGCGCTTTCCACTTACGTTAAATGAAACAGTCTTACGCTTCACCTCCTTTTGCACTACTCCTACACTACTATCACCTTTCCTTCTTTCATCCATCTACACCCGTCAATCCCCTTAAATCTTTTACCCCCATCCACTCTTTTTCCCCCCCCCGCTGTGATCTCCTCCCGTCTTCTTTTCTACACACTTCTCCCTTCTTCCCCTCTCGATCCTGTTTTCTTTTAACCCTGTCTTCCACCCCCCTCCTTCCATCCCCTATCCACTGCCTCTCCTGCTCCTAGTATGCCCCCGTACTGATTATCGTTTATATTACGACTTTCCCTGCGTGTTCTTTTTGGCACGGCCTCCTTCCTTTTCTCTGCTTACCGCCCTGCTCAACACCATACCTTACCTTGTTAACTTTCTCACCCCTATTGCCTCGTTCCTCATTCTCAAGCACCGATCTTCCTAATGCCGCCTTCCCTTCGTCTATTTTGCTATTTTTTTACCTCCCTCTTCCGCATCCCATCATCTACACACCCCTCCGCCTTTTCGCCGCCTTCATGCTCCTCCACTACCTGTGTCTCACCCCCTTTCCCAGCCCCTCCCTCTACCTCCATATATCTTGCACTTTCCTCTCATGCTGGTACCTACCCCGCGCCCAGCTTGTTTGAGATCTGCTACTCCCCCCTAACGCTCTTCACTATTTCCCACCACCGCCCTGCTCCCACGTATACCCTCCCTCGCTTGTTCCGTGCCTTTTCCCCGTTGCCACCTTCCCAGCAGCACCTCTTCTTCCTCTTCCTCTCTGTTCGTGCTTTTTCTTATCCTTACTTTTCCTCTTCTCCCTTCTCTATTCTTTCTTTCGACATTCTCTTCCCTTCTTCCTCCCCATTCGCCTTCTCCTCGTTCGTTTCGTCTTTTTCTCTCTGCGGCTGAGGATAACGTCTAGTTCTAGCGACCCTTCTCATCCCATTCATCATTCTGGGTTCTTCAGCATCTTTCCCCTCCCTTTGCTGTTGCCTCTTTCCTAGCTCTGGCCCCCGCCCCCATGTCTTTGCTTCTCCTTTGCTGCTCTCTCTTTCTCTCATCTCTCTCTTCAGCTTTGTCTTATTCCTCCCTTTTTTTCCTCTCCACCGCTCGTATTTTCGCTCGTCCTCCCTTTTATCACAGCTTCCAGGCCGCCCCTGCATTTTCAGCTTGCCTTCCCCCCCACCCTGCGATCCCACCCTTTAGCGTTCTTCCCACTGTCCCTCTACTCTCACTATTGATTTATCTCTAAATATGCACCTAATCGCCCTTCATGCTCTCTCGTCTTTTTTCCACTTCCCCTCATTGCACTGCATTTAATCCCCATTTTTTCGCTGTTAGCCCACGCGACCATCCTAGCCCCTTTGCACCTTTTCTCTTCGCCCTCGTTCCCTCCCCCAAGTACGCCCCCAACCCCCGTCCTCCGCTTCCCCTCTTGAATTACCTCTAACCCTCATCCACCTTCACCTTCTTCCCTACTGCCTCTTCGCAATTTTTCTATTCCCCTTTGTTTTTTTTCTTCCTACCGTGTACAACCCGGATACGGCCACTTTTCCCTTTTTTTTCTCCTCCCCCCCGTCCACCCATCATCGGCCCAACCGTCTTACCCCTTGCCCTTCACCCTTTTCTTTCTTCCTTTTCCTTCACCTCTGCTCCTTCGCTTCCTGTCCCCTTGATCTGTTCTGTCAGTTCCTTTTTTTTTTTTTTTTTTTTTATCCTACTGTACGGCCTGAGCCCAAAACTTACATCTGTCTAAAATAAATACATTTAGCACACATCAATGCATAGCCACAATGATTAACATACAGAATTAGAGCTTAACAACACTATCATTCTTACCCTGTAATATATCTGTACACATACATACAGACATATACAGTGGGAAGAATGATATGATTGTAAAAATGAAAACATGAAAAAGCAACACAAAAAACAGTTACATTAAGTACTTTCTTTATTTAACTTCCATTACTTGCCCCCACCGGACTCGTTGATAGCTACTTCACAACCAATCCACTACACCATCCACGACACCATCCACGACCACCATCCAGGAACAAATCCACAACCAAACCAGGAACCAATCCACAGAACAAGTGCAGGAACCAATCCAGACAAGCCACGAAGAAATCCAAGAAACATCCACGACACGATCCAGGAACAGGAACCCATAAAAAAAAAAACATAACAAATTAAAAAATTAAATATAAACATGACAATCAAGGGTTGTACTAGTTTTATTCTTAGTGAATCTGTATTACAATACACACATTGTTCCGGGGTCTTCTTGACGTCCGGGCCACGCCGGTCTTCAATCTTCAGGAGGAGGTCCGTCCTCCTCGCATCTGCCTTCAACAATGAGACGAACATAGGCTTTTATGGCCATGACGTCACATTTGTCGTCATATGGTTCACGGCCCTGATTGGCCGTGAAAACCATGTTTTTGGCCGATGTAAAAAAATTGATGACGTCACTTAAGGCAATGCCAGCACAGCCAATCAGAATGGCTTTGCTGCTATGCCTTTAAGAAAACGCTATGAAATGACATGGCCGACTCACATGGTAAGCCAGCCAATCAGAGACGTGGGAACTCATCCCACTCTGATTTGTTTCACGAGGTACCATGTGAGTCCGGCATGTGTCATTCATGAACGTTTTCTTAAAGGCAATAGCAGCAAAGCCATTCGATTGGCTTGTGCTGGCATTGCCTTAATGACGTATCAATTTTTTACATCGGCCAAAACACATGGTTTTCACACGGCCCAATCAGGGCCGTGGGAACCATATGACGACAAATGTGACGTCATAGGCCTATAAAAGCCTATGTCGTTCTTTTGAAGGCAGATGCCGAGGAGGACGGACCTCCTCCTGAAGATTGAAGACCAGGGCGTGGCCCGGACGGACGTCAAGAAGACCCCGGAACAAGGTATTGTAATACAGATTCACTAAGAATAAAACTAGTACAACCCTGATTGTCAGTGTTTATATTTAATGTTTATTTGTTATGTTTTTTTCTTTATGGGTTCCTGTTCCTGGATCGTGTCGTGGATTGTTTCTTGGATTTCTTCGTGGCTTGCTTCCTGGATTGGTTCCTGCACTGTTCTTGGATGGTTCCTGGTTTGGTGTTGGATTTGTTCCTGGATGGTGTCGTGGATGGTCGTGGATGGTGTCGTGGATTGGTTCGTGAGTAAGCTGATCAACGGGAGTCGGTGGGGGCAAGTAATGGTAAGTTAAATAAAGAAATGACTTAATGTACTGTTTTTTGTGTTGCTTTTTCAGTTTTCATTTTTTACAATGCAATCATTTCTTCCCACTGTATGTATGTCTGTATGTATGTGTACAGATATATATATACAGGGTAAGAAATGATAGTGTTGTAAGCTTCTAATCTGTATTGTTAATCATTGTGGCTATGCATTGATGGTGCTAAATGTATTTTATTTTTAGACAGATGTAAGTTTTGGGCTTCCAGGCCGTACAGTAGAGATAGGAAAGCCTTGCTTTTTATATTGTAATTGTTGGTGTACTTTTGACTATGTTTTGAAGTTGTTTCTCTGTTAGGATAGCTTTAGTTCATGTGTAATTGGTATGGATGGTATTTTAATGTTTAGGATGTAATTGATGTGTGGTAATTCATTGATGGTGAGTTTATTGTATAAATAATATAGTTCTTGTGATGTATGGCGATTTGAGTGGCATTATTGTATTGTTAACATTGATTTGCAGCGTGTACATGCAGTTTACATGTTATGCTACATGTATACACTGTAAATGCAATGTTTTATGAGGCATGTGAGCCTACAGATTGAATGATTAAATGGAATTTGGTTAGCAATGGTTTTTATTTCACTGAAGATGTTATGCATAACTGTTGTAGGCATTGCAGGATGGCTTCACCCCTTAATTACTTTCAGGTTGTACCCGATAAGGTGATTAAGGGGTCAGGGTTATGTTAATGATATTGAATGTTGTGGCTATTTGTAATGTTGGCAACGGACCCCAAGGATGATGCTGGCGACGGAGACTTCTTATTGATGAGGTTAGTACAATTTTCTTTACATTTTAACGTTATTGAATGTGTTTAATATGGCCAAATAATGTATTATCCTATGTGGATAATAGTATTTGGCACATTATTGTACTGTATGTGCGTGGGGAGGGGGTATTAGGCCCAAGGGTATTTGATAGGATCCCCTGTGGGTATTTGGTGAGGGTGGTTGGGGGGCTTTGTGGGGAGGGTATGTGGGTGATGGTGGCTTAACCCCTTAATAACTGTAGCGGTTAATAACCGCTATGGTGATTAAGGGGTTAGGGGACATTAATTGGATGTTGTAATTCTTGTGTTTGTTTTGCAGAAGCGGATGGGGCATGGGCAGGATGAAGATGAGGAGGCCTTCATCGTGGCAGTGGGACATGGGTGAGTGCTATATGTATTTAAAGTCTTTATTGTTGTGTATGTATTGTAAATGGACAACTGCACTATTATCCATTTGTGGATAATAGTCATTCTGCCCATTACTATACTGTAGTTGTGTATTGATGCTATGTTTATTGGGGCATTTGTCCCAATAACATGCTACTATGCGTTAACCCCTTCATTGCCTGAGCGGCTATCCGCTGTGTAATGAAGCAGCATTAATGTATTTTAATAATATTGTGCGGAAGCAGGAGGCCCCCTGAGCTGAAGCGCATTTATTTGTGGCTCAGGACCCCCTGCCTCCGAGTTACAGGCCCCGGTTGGGCCATCGTTACAGTGTGGACGCCATGTTATTGCGGGACGACTATAAAATGGCGGCGACACTGCCACCCGATGACACATACCGGGGGCCTTAACCGGGAAGAGGGGGTCCCTGCTCCACAAAGCAATGGCGGTTCAGCTCCGGGGACCCCCTGCTCACTGTACAGTATAATTAAAAAGACTTCATGGTCGCTTCATTACTGTTGCACATAGCCGCCAAGGTAAGGAGAGTTTATTGATTGGTGTTGTTTTTATTTATACTGTACATGTGCAGAGGGTCTCGGAGCAGAACAGCGTTGGTTTGAGGTCCGGGGACCCCCTGCCCCCCGAGATACAGGCCCCTTTATGGGGTGCCGGTATCCCTCTGGTTTGTTTACAGGTCGCGGTCACGTGATCGGGACCTTTAAACGCCGAGGGATACCGGCACCTCATAAAGGGGCCTGTATCTCGGGGGGCAGGGGGTCCCCGGACCTCAAACCAACGCGGTTCAGCTCCGAAGACCCCCTGCACATGTACACTATGAATAAAAGTTGTTTTTAAATACTTTTTTTGGTGCCGAAGTTTGCGCTGAGAGAGCGGCTTGTCTCTCTCAGCTGCAAACATCTATCGGCACCAAAGGCTTATCGGGAGCCTTATCGGGAGCCAGGCTGTATCGCCACAGCTCATCGGCAGCTTTGCTTTCGCAGTGCTTCGGCAGGGATCGGAAGGATTCGGCCCTTACTGAATACTGCGAGGGCAAATCGCCAAAAAAAGGCCTATCGGCCACCTATCCGCCACACTTGGTGAAAAGATTTTATCGGGCCTTACTGCATGAGGCCCTTAGTGTGGTATATATGTTAATAATCCTGGACATCAAATGCGAAGATAGATCTGATCTGTGTAACTACCTGTATAAATGGTCAATATGAACTGGAGGGTAACCTTGTTTATACTGCTTGGCCAGATGTCAGGCTGTGAGGATATCACTAGAGGGGAACACTAGTAAAAGTAACTCCCCTTTAGCCAAAAAAGGATGACAGAGTATGCATAGTAAAAGAGCTAATGTAGACACCCACCATAGGGTGTTCATGCATATAGTGCCAACCTACTAATTGTATTAATGTATACTGTGGCTCGGCTGTTACTGTAGGCTAATGCAGGGTGTAGTGGTACATCCTCAGAGATATGTAAGATCATCAGAAAAATGATGGCAAAAGTATAGCACTGATACATACATAAGCTGCACTAACAGAAACAATAGGCACAGCTCAATATGTGGTATGCCTGTCACCCTCACATCTAAGGTATACCTTTTAACTTATATTGATATATCACACAGTTCATAGGTGTAACCAGGGTAAACGGCACTGACCCAACACCTGCTCTGTTAGTCAGAGCTGGTCAATAAAGGGTCAGTGCTAATGAGAGGGTAGGTAGATTCAAAGTCATAAGTAGAGTGCACTAGTGTGCATCTATCTTGTTAGTGTAGACAGATCTGTCTACACTAACAAGATAGATGCACACTTGTTGTTTCTATTAGTGCAGCTTACGTCTGTATCAGTGCTATACTTTTGCCATAATTTTTCTGGCTGGGGAATACATTAACCCCTACATACCCAGTTTTGAACACACCTAAGACAAACTATCCAGGTACCTGGGTTTGATTACATTACCCTGATACTATCATTTAAACCTCACAACTACGGGCCCTACTTCTAGTAGTACCTATCTAGTAATTTTGGAGTCGCAGTGCCACGATTATTGTTCTTGGCTACTGGCAGACCAAGCTAGGGTCTATTTTTGTGGCCGTTGTCTTTATTATTATTTTATATATTATGTATTCAGGATATGTGCACTGAGACCTACCTTAACAGTTGAGTTCCACACCTCTGGTTACTCTTACAGGTGTTCTTATTATACTCACCTGTCTTGATTGCAGGACACTCCTGTTGAGTGTTCCAGTCATCCTTATTGTTGATCCAGAACCTGGTATTACATGTTCAGATTTTAGGATCCTAGCATTTAATACTCGTTTTAATCCCCAATATTTTATTTAGTGGTTTATTAAAGTTGTTTAAAAAATTTCAAACCTCACCCAATAGATGTATCAGAGTGCCCAAAACTAGGTTTCTTTTCTGTGTTTGTTGTTCATAATACTTACCTAGGGAGCACCTACATCACTATTACATTATACTAATTGACAGCTGCGGGGGTCCCCTATCTAGTACCTAGTTTTCCAGGTCTTAGGGATATGGCCTGCAGACAGGATAGAGTTGACTATGGAAGCAATTGGTTTGGCAATGGCTGGGGCACCAAGTCGTAGGAACCTAGATTGTAGTAAATCAGGCCCACATTGGCTGCTTAGTTTTATTTTGAGGAGCGCTTGTGTAATATGTTCCAAAACTCTTTAACCAGCCCCTAATTTCTATTCCCATCCCCAATCTGACATCTGATCTCTGCAAATTTACTACCACATAACACTTAAACGGATTAGTGATATTTTGAATGATGGGAATAGAAGAATTAGATTCTTCTGCCAGAATAGTAAGTAATGAGATCTTAGTGAGAAGTGCCTTCACTCAGGAGGACAGTCCCATTACCCTTCATGTGTGTAATTTACATTTTGTTTTTCCAAGACATGAAAACACACTCTATCCTGTCTGAGGTAATAAACAGTGTCAGTAACATGTTCTTTACCTTCCATGATACAACTTATGTGGTTTGCCCAGCATTGTTCATCCATAACCTTGTATTGTGATGATCGACATAATATAGTACTGTATCCATATATTTGTCTGAAGTGACAAGTCCAACAATTTCCATTTCCCAGTGTCAGAATCATGCTCAACATGTGTACAGTGCAGTCTGGGATAGAGGGTAAATTGTTTCATAGCTATCCCTATGACTACATTTTCATATATGGTCAGTGTGATGGTAGAGGTTGATTTGGGTGCTTTTAAATAAAGGTTTCAGCCCACCATTATCCCTACCTGTCAATTCTATGATGTATTTCTTTATGTATGTAAAACTTACTGTACCAGTCCTATATACAGTATGGTGTTCTTAAATTATGTAGAACAGTGATGTACAGCTCTGTTCGAGGGTGGACCTGCAGGGGTTAACTCTCTCTTGTAAAAGGAGCTGTAATAACATCAGAGTTTGGTATATTAGGCCTGAACACTGTGATGGGATTAGGCCTATTGCTGAGGAACCAGGGAGATGTCGACCACCTGCTGTGTGGACTTGTTCTGCAAAAAAGCAGTAAGACCTGGGGCAGTATTTCTGTATTGTATGGCTGTGGAGGGGAATTGTGTGAGCATTGTCCTATATCTGACTACATCCTGTGGACTATGTTAAGGATAGGAATTACCATATTTGGGCATGCCGTTTTGGGTTTCCTGACCCATCTTCAACCACATTAATCTCATTAACCAGGTCTGGGCCTTGTGCAGAAACCAGGACTATTGTTCCTACCTAGACTAGCTGGCATCTCCCTGATTGGGACAGGGGTATAAATATTTCTTCTCCCCAGCATCCAGGGAGTCATTCTGGAACTGATAGCCTTTGTGAAGGCTGTGTGCTGACAGAGCTTAAAGAGCTGGCATGGAGACAGCAGAAGGGAGGAGACCCAGTGCAGGGGTCTGGAGCATCCGGTGGTGCTGCGGTCTGTGTGTGCAGCGTCAGCCTGAGCTGGTTGGAGTGAAGCAACAGTGGGGAATTTAAAACCGCTAGCTAGTAAAGAGCAAGGCAGTGCACATACTACAGAGGACAGTGGCGTAAGTTGGGAACGCGTATTGGGGTAAGCATCCAGATGGAGGTCCCCACCCCTAAGGCTTTGGGTCCTTCCCCCAGTTAGGTTAGTTTGTGTGTGTTTCCTATGTACTGGAAGTTTGTGGAATCTTTTTCCAATAAATTCACTTTTGTTCAACTCTGCAGTTCTGGCTAGTGTACTGATCCCCGGTGTAATTGTGCTGGTCTCCTGTGACAGTCCTTTCCTCCCCTTCACCTGGTATAAGGGAGTATACTTCACAGATTGTCATGTCACACGGTCCCAATAAAATTGTCAACCAGGACACATGTTACATGGCTAATTGTGAAATAGAACATTTTGCTGGCAGAAGCCATTCCAAGGGCCATTTACCCATAACTCTCAGAAGCTGATTTTTAGACTGGTTGACAGGTCACTCTGCGCTTGTGTGCATAAAAGCGCCTGTGAAATATCTTCTCCGAATTGGTAGACATTATCCAATAGCACTTAATTATTTTCATAGTTTGTGGGAGTGCACTCACTGACACCATCATTTGTTGCTGCTGAAGGTTACTCATTTCCTGGGCCAGGTCTTTAGTATACTCGAAAACCTTTTGGTATGTGTGGTGCAAATTCACTCAGCTCGTTCCTCAAAACCTCACTGTAAATGGTGTTAAGAACTCCCAGCCCAGTGCCTATCCCCCCTGTGATATCACCTATAATACGTCTATGTGCCAGGTGAGCCTGTAAAAATGATTTATTTATTGATATATCTATCCAATAGTAACAGGGTACTTTCCTGTCTAAGTAGTTATGCAGGAAAACCTGTTTTGGAGAGCTTGAGCCCAGCACTGAGCAGGTTAATTCAGAGCAGACTGTCCTAGTTAGCCGGCTCAGCTAGCACTAGCCCCTTTATAAAGCCTGCAGCATTCACTGCAGGGGAATCTCTAGTCCAGGGAGATGCCCATGACTGCTGGGGAGATCAGAGGAAATGCTTCTCTGTGGCCAGAAAGGTACTTGATTGCTGTGGAGAGAAACCCTGCACAAAAACTTACAGAACTCTACCCCAGAGCAAGGTAACTAACCTCCGCTCTGTTATCTATGTTTGTTGTTGGTAAGTGGCCTAGCCCCCCAAACCATAGATAGGATGTATAGAGAGGTGTAGTGAGCGCTCCCAACAGGAGTTAGGCTGTTTTGTTTTCCTATAAACCCGGATCATAAGCTGTTTGTGTTGTTAAAGTTGGGGCTAATAAAAGCCTACGTTTGTTTTCTCCTAAAAATGTCTCCTGTTGTAATAACCTCTGCACGCATCTCCTACAGAGCAGCAGTCGGGATGAGAGGTGGCACTCGAATTTAAAAAGGGGCCCGGGACAGACATTTTTTGTGCTTTTATTTTGCACCAGTTCCTGCAAAGCCTTGACCAACTGGGGTAAAAGCGGAAGAATCATGTGCAAAGGTGACCAGAATAAAGGGCCACAGATTCAGGCAGAAAATCTACACAATGCTGGACAAAGCTACAAATGCTACAGTCTGGCTGGGAGACAGCTACAGACAGTGACCCACACAGGGTACCGATTCTGTAACCAAACTCTACCTCATTACAAGGTGTGCGAAAAGAAAAAAACACATGGGTTTTTAAAATAGCCCCTCAGCAAAAATAAAAGGTTTACAGAGACGCCTGCGAGACCTACGAACTCTGCAAGTGAAGTCTGCCCCACCTGTATGTCTACCAACTTTGGTTCTAGCATATACAGAGAATGTTGACACAACAGCGCCTCCCGAGGTCAGTGTGAAGAATACACTTGAAAGTGCAAGAATGGAGGGCAAAATATGTTTTGTCTGTACTTAACCTGGCCACACAAAAGTGTCCCTTCAGACCTTTTGGTGTTGATGATGAGGATGTCTCTTATATGGTCCCAGAAACGAGATGCACCAGCGAAACACCCCCAGGAGTTTGGGGGTGCCGTCACCCTGGACACGGAAGAGTCGTGTCCCCATGTCCTGGAACGTGAATGTCGACAGCAAGGGCAGGCCTAGCTGAACGCCAAATATTGCCGCTTGCTACTGCAACTACAAGAAAGGCCTGGTGGGGGAAGTGAAAATGCAGAAGTTTCAAGCGGAAAAGGGGACATCAATATCCCTGATGCGCCAGAGTCTTGCAAAGGAAAGAGGAAGAGAAAGAAAAAGATGTTCTCAGCTTACCGTGGAAGTTACAGAAACATCTGATGATGACCCGTGCAACATCAGAAGGGAGGCGAGATGACCTGTAGCCTAGAGTAACTGGTGAATTAATCCCAGAAATAGCGGAATACCCAGAGGGCCCAAGGCAGAAGTCGTGCTCTCCGAAGAAGTGTCTATCCAGTTCTGACAGTGAGAAACCCTCAACAAACAGTAAAAGGGAAGCGGAGCCGGAACAGATAAGTGACAATCCCTTGTCCAGCCCTGAAGATACACTGCAAGCAGACCAGGAACACCTTTTTTTTTAAAATGTGTCTGGACGAGAAGGTCAGGTTAAATAGCGAGCAAGCCAAGAAAAATGGCCTACGATGGCAGCTTCTGCAGTGAGAAATCCAGCTCCAAACCCAGCAGCAGGCAACAAAGGATAAAAGGCTGGCTCAACTGAGGCCGGTCTGGAGATGGCAAACGCTAGTATTACCGCCATGGACGAGAAGCAGAGCCACTCTGACGAACTTATTGCTGACTTGAAGTAAAAATATGATGGGGCAAAAACACCCCCCCCCCCCCCCATCTCAGTATAGAGCTTGAACTCTCACAGAAAGTCTTACAGTCTCAACACAGAATATGAATATGAAGTGAGGGAAATAACCCGATGCTAGTGAAAAATGTATTAAATAAGTAGCTGCTCTAAAGGAAAAGGAGCTTCAATCTGTGTAAGCTATTAACACAGCAGCCGTCTGCACGAGCGCGAGAACATGCGCAGACAGCTACTTTGTTGCTGTCTGAGGCCTTGGCCAGGGTGGCGCTGAGCGAGCGGGCGGGCGCACTCACGCTGGCCGCGATTAAACACATTGCGGCAATGTGTGTGGTCAGTGTGAGCAAATGCCTGCGCCTGCTCGGCAATTAGAGCAAGCAAATTTGATTTTGCTGCTCGCAAGCGCGTCACGTGAACGGTTCGCCCAATGAGGGCGAACCAGCTCCGTGACATCACTGACCGTGCCCCCAGGCAAGCGCGCGCCTAGCTGGCCATGAATCGCCCGGCTGAGCAGGGCGCAGCGCATGAGCGCCAGTTCCCTGCCTGGCCGCGGCCTTACACAGGACAAGACGGTCAGCAGCAAAATGTGCAGAGTCCGATTATAATGCGAGTATGGACTTACCAATTTCACTTTATTGTAAAAAATCTTGCCTTCTAATCAGGCAAAGCCGGTACTTCTATAGACGGGTTAAGGGGCAGGTATTCCCTCATATTATCTCCAATTAGATTAACCCGGCCTGTCACATTGCTAGTAATGTTAAAGGTACGTTTTGTAAAGTTTGCCAACCCACCTTCATAAGTCAACTGTAAAACAAAATCACGTGAATTGGAACAATTGATCGTCAAACGTGTCAACGATTTTGTCCTTGATGTCATTACCAGAACGGCGACGATTGCGGGTAAGGAGGTGGCTCTAGGGGTTGCTTGATGGCAGTTCCACCGGTATGAATGCACCTGGCCCCTTGCTCTCCCGTGACCCAACTTCCGTAATCACAGTTTTAATGTTGTGGTGGTTACATTAAGCACCACATTATACTGTGATGACCGGAGTTGGGCCGGGTGGAGAGTGCAGGGCCTCGGTAAGTGCCGGCATCTCCTGCTACCCCAGAAGTCACGTGATGACGCATTGCCTTGGTGATACAACATCACATGACGTCTTCACGTGATACAAAGGTGGGCAAGAGGCCCCACGCATCACGTAACATCATCACGAGCCCATTAGTGCACACAGTGCACCGGGCCCCACAATACTCCCAGCCCATTGCTCCCATTTGCACTAGTCACATAAGTGTTTGTAGATGTTTGTTTAACAGCCTTACTCCTTCATAAGCATAGGGGAGTCCACAACCAAGCATGGCTCCAATTGTTAAGATAGAAAACACTGGCATCCATGAATCCAGGTCCCACAGATTACATGATTTTGGCTTGCGGTGAAGATCAAGGTAAAAGATCAAATGCAATGTCAATTGTTAGCAGTGCTAGACAGGTACATTTTATATTGATCTACATGTACCAATCTTTCTTTGTCTCTCTGGGGATACTCTTTTGCTTTAGGTATCTTGAGTGGTTCTCTTGTTACTTTAACCCCTTGCTCACTGAGGGTCTGCAGGACAGTGTAGGACCCCTCACAATTTACCTCCCAAGGAAATTTTTGGACAAAATGTTTCAGGATAACCGTATCTCCCACATTGAGAGTAGTGTGAGTTTATATTCTGTTTCTCGGGGGGGGGGGGGCATATTGTGGGCTGCAAACTGCAGATATTTTGATGCCTGTTCTTGGAGCGGTTTCACAAATTGATCCTTAGCAACGGCTTCTTACATGGGAATATGCTGAATGTCTGAGATTCATTTCTCTACCTATCATAGCAGGGGAACTATGTAAAAGGGGCCCGATCTGCGCTCCAGGGTTCATTCTGCTGCTGGCCTGGAAGCTGAGTAAGCGGTGAGCTCTGAGAGCTTTGCCGGAGACACCCAGAACAAGGTTTGAAGCCGATTCGAGTGGGAGATCCAAACCTGCTTGTGCCTTGGGACTCGGCCGCTTTCCAGAGATGTGGAGAACGAGGGAGTGGGAAATTCAAACCTGCTTTGTGACGGAGACTCGGAGAGCAGGACTTTGAGCGGGATTTTCAATAGTGCTTGCTCACGATTAGCAGCATCAAGGTCTGGATGGTCCCTACCCCTACGGAGTGTGGAAGCAAATCCCGGGTAAGCCTTTAAGGTGTCACATGCCACCTAGTCCGCTAGGGCTCCAGCCCATAATGACCTGTTTAGTGAGTGTAACCTTAGTTGGTGAATTTGTGCTGTGTCTGCTAGCTCCTGCTGCAATAAATGTAATTTATTTGACTCCTGTGTCCTATCTGGAGCCTTGATCCCGGTGAATAGATCTGATTTTCCGTGACAACCTTCACAAAAGGTATTGCCTCAGTAGAAAATGTATTCTGTCTTCTTGGGGGGTGGGTCGGGTCCCTGAACCCTTACTGCCATATTGGAAACCCTTCCACAACCGTTTATTTAAATAGCTTATACAGGAGATGATTTTAATAGTATCTGGGCAAACTCATGATCCAATGTTGCTAGTGAGCTGGCTGGAGCAGGGTCCTGTATCAGATCTATAGGACCAACTAAGTCCAGAGACTGACCATTAGGCTTCAGCAACTTACCCAACTCCCTCAGGAGAGGGGTGTAAAGGGATTCCCCTTTTTGGTTAGGTTCCCTATTTTTCCAGGCTGTCCTGTTTCGGTGTATTTTGTCAGTTCTTTTTTCCCCATCGTTCCTTAGCAGTTTACAGTAACGTCTAAAAATGACCCATTTTAACACAATTGTAACACTTCATACAGTACTTCTCCTATCCCCACAGCCACCTTCATTATGGGCTGCAGCTGAGACCCTTTTAGATTTGCCAGGTGGAGGGTCTGGTTCAGGATCATGCAGACGGTCCTGTATCACTAGAAGAAATTGTTCATATCTGGAGCTAGATTTTAGAATGACACGTATGAAAAACTAGGCAATACAGATCATAATATCAGATCTTAAAATCTGCAGAAGAGTCTGTTATGTTCATTCTAAAGTAGTTATATTGACTCTCCTGCAGAGAGCTGTGCCCCAGCGTATACCTTTTTATGGCTGCCCCGATAAAGGCCAATCCACTGGACCTCAATTGGGTGGATAGATTAGGTGGGAGCCAGACTTTTACATATACAGGCATCCCTATCCTTGTTTCCTTAGCTTCGGGCTCTGTAGCCTCATTCCAGCTTATCCCCAAATATGTCGATCAGGGAATACCTTCTTCAGCAAACTCAGGTGCTACAACATTATCTCATTTATCTTTAGCTTTTCCACAACAGACATCACGTGGCTCCGCTTGCGAAAGAACCGCTGATTCGTCATCATTCACCTCCAGTGCCCTTGCTTCTGTAGGTACACCAACTGGAGCAACTTCCATGTCTTGTTCCTTTTATGGGGGGACATCTTGGGGTCTCTGCTTCTGCCCTCTCTTGTGTGAACTTCCGGGCGCTCTTCACTCCTCGGCGGCCAATCGCATGCAATATGAGGGTGGTGGCTCCATATCAGCTCCTGGCAAACGAGATGAGACATCTGTCTCACTGGAACTTCCGCTGTCCATTGCTGCAGAAATATCATTAGAGACATTCTTGAAGTCCCCAAACTTCGACCTCTGTAAATAGCGCGGGCCACATTCATCACACCTGGCAGTGCGTGGCAATCCTCCAAGGCTCCTGCAGATGGCACATACAGCCTGGAAAATTTGTCTTGGATAGAAATCACAAAGACCCCTCTGAGGACACCTTTGTGATTTCTATCCTAGACAATTTGTAGTGGGGACTTCAAGAATGTCCCTAATGATATTTCTTGTGACCTGTGATGTCACTATAGGGAGATAGAAGGGTATATATAGCTCCAACCAATATTCTTGAAACAGGTTCTTCAGAGTTCTACTGTGATCTTCACTGTGAGTCCTGTATATAGGTTTTAGTGTATAGATTAAAGTATTAAGAAGTGTTTTCAGTTAAGAAACGTGCCCTTTAAGTAAGCGCCTCGGTATAGGTCTGAGATTGTTCTCACTATTGAACGGGAGTAAGCATGCTTTTAGTAAGGAGTTCTCAGTGTTAGTAACTTCGGAGTGTGTTTGAATTGGCCCAACCGGAAGGTCCCTAGTGCAATCCTGACCAGATAATTATGGAAGAAGCGCAGTATGCGGTACACAGGAGCGGGTTCCTCACTCAGCACCATGAGTTGTATTCCAGAGAGGTCCATTTAACATGGAACATTACAAACTCTATGCAAGAGACTGACAATTTAACCCATACTGCGGGTAACAAGCCACATACCTCCCTAGCGTAAGAGTGAGAGATACAAAGGGCATTAAGCTCAGTTAAATCAAGTACCTTCCTAGTGTAGTAGTGAGAGCTGCCAGGGGAAGAAGCACAGCGTAACCATATTGCTGGCCACCCCGTTAACTGCCAAGTGTGAAGCCTGTGGAGCCTTATAAATGGATGTGGAATAAATCCCTTCTTATGTGATATAAAAGTTCCTGGCGCCCATGCTTGACCTATCTGCATAGCCACGCCAAGCCTGCACCTACCCAGCACCCTGAACAAGTATGAGAGACTGAGCACTGCCAATGTACATAGTTAAATCTGATGTAAACTCATTTGGAGACGGTTATGGAGGGTTACATTTGGCACCCAACATGAGGCTGGCCAAGCAAAAAAATATTTCTGTTTTGCTCGTTTTGGAACTTTTAGAGCGAAGACATTTTTTTAAAATTTTTGCTGTTTTTGAACTGTTAATGTGAAGAAAAGTGCTTTGAGATTTTTCACAGAATTTGTGTGTTTTCAGCCGTGGAAAATGTTGCTGCTGTTCTGCTTTAAAGACTATTCTTGCAAGTGCTAGTTATCAAAGACCGTGACTCACCCGTTCTCTCACTAAAGAGAAATCATTTTTGCAAGTTTTCACAGAACAAGAAAATAATT
This sequence comes from Ascaphus truei, assembly GCA_036426205.1. Classification (NCBI taxonomy): domain Eukaryota; kingdom Metazoa; phylum Chordata; class Amphibia; order Anura; family Ascaphidae; genus Ascaphus; species Ascaphus truei. Next base: position 25,972 of record WSYH01002334.1, read on the forward strand.
GTGCAAGTTGTGATCAAAGAAACTATTTTTCTAGCCTCTATATATAGTATTAGGAGCTGATTTGTGCAAGATAACAGTGTTGAGTACTATCTACTGTAGCAAAGTCTCCGAGATGGGGGCTGACGTATAAGAGTTTGACCACTAAAATAAAGAGGTTGTTTTTGCAAGAGAGAAAAATGGTCGTTCCCTTCCAGTGGAACGTTTGGTGCCCAGGTCATGTATTAAGCCTGTAGTTAAAAGTTTTGTGCATGAGGCTTTAAAGCTTGCAGTGTCCAAGGACTGAGTATTGCATTGCATGAGTGTCCGGCAAAGACAGTTTTGCAGAAGAAAATGGGTCCAATTTTCCTGCTAAAAATAGTTTGCAAAAGTGATAGAGACTGTTGTGCAAAAGTTTCCCGCCAAGACAGCTGTGTGTTTCTGCAGAACCAAGTGGAACAAAATTTCCCACCAAGATAGTTTTGGCCAAAAGTAAGCGGGATTTCTTTCCCCCCCCCCAGTTTTTCAAAAGGGTGCTTGGGTGCAACTACTATGGACAGCTCCCCTACCCGAGTGGTGCGAAAGTATGACCACGCCTGTCCAGGACTGTCCAATGAGAATCAAGGGAAAAGAGCCAGACCTGCCCTTAACAGTCTTGATAGGGGAGGGACTTTTGTCACAAGGAAAAGAGCATGTGCGGGTAAGTGTGTTACAATGCTACAACCCGCTGCGTGCCCTGAGCTGGACTTTGTGCTTATATTTCGATTTAAACGGTTGACCACGTCTCTCATGGAGTTCCCGCTAATGCTTGAGAAGTTTACAGTATTTCTAGTAGTGTTCACTCCCAAAAATTGAACATGTTACAATGTCGCAACTTCAGATCAACATGGAGCCAACAGCCACATTAGTCTTGGTCAAGGTCAAAAGGAGCTGACCCCAGGGTATAAACCAGGCTGTATTGTTGTCATATTGGATGTAGCATTGGGCTTCTCTGTCGCTTGTTATAAACCAGGCTCCCATGCTTGCAAGTTAATGTCACTGTTTTAAGAGTTAGTGCCTTTACTCACACTCCTTCAATCCCATATCACAACCCTTTTAATTATCATTGTATGTAATACTTTAAGCAGTGACCGTAGTCTCGGTATTAGTTGTTCATGTTTTAAGAAAAGATCTGCATATATATAACATTGAGGAAATGCTCTTTGGATTGAATAGTAGAACGATTAAAGCAAAATGTATGTTGTAAGGAAGAACATAGAAGGATTTTCTAAAATAAAATGCAAAAATTGCTAATTTGTAAATACAAACGTAGTGGTGCTGGTAGTGTAAAAAACAAAACAAAATGCTACTCGCACTTCCGTACCCCCAAGTACCATCGCACTTCACCCAAAACAATAAAAGATGCGCGTAAGATGGGGTAGAATCTCTGGAGAAGCTCCCTTCCTATCTGCTGTCCCATATTGGAGGAGGACCTCTTCATCCCGTTGCATCAACTATTGAGAAATCATATCAGATACAAGACTTTATTTGGACTTAATACGGTTCTATTTGATATCGGACCTTGTTTTTTTTTTTTTTTGTGATTTCCCGTGAGGTCTATTTTTGTTTTGCTATTATGAGACATATTTCAGTATATTCTTCACATTGGTACGTGATATTATATTTAGTCACATCATCAGTTTTTTTTTAATGAATTCATATATTCTTTTTGAACATCTTGATCACTTTGAGCATTCTATTTTTTTAATTGATTTGTTTAGAGGGCTCCAGCCTTCCACTGTGGGGATAGTTTTGTGCCTCTTCTCTTGCATTTCTCCCGCTTTTATACCACTACACTTGGACAACTCATTTTTACGGTTAAATTTTTAAAAATACACTGCCTCTTTATATATTGTTTCCTGTCTGGGGGAGACGTTTTGAGAAGCTGGAAGAGTGCAGAAATGGGGTACACGGCTTCATTATACAGTGCATCTTGCCCATTCTCTGATAGTTTAATCAAGCAATATACTTCACTGCCAGGGCGGTTGGCAATGCCAATGTTACTCTCAAATTTCACTGGACGGAGTGTCTTAAAGCAACAATCTGTGCACATCGCCCCATTTTTACTTTACGACATCTCTTTTTGAGCTTTCCAATTGCGTTTTTATTTTTTTAATCTGATGCTCCATTCAGGAGATATAAACAATTGAAATAGAAAGTGCCTGGGTGGTTAAAAGGGAGCTGTCCGCAGAGCCCTGTGCAGTCCAAAGGTTACCACGGTAACCTCAGTCGCCAGAGATTAAGAAAATGATTTTTGTAACACTAGAAAAACATTTGTTTAAAACGAAAAGGGCAGGACATGCTCAAAGGGCAAGATACAAACATTATATAACTTGTAGATTCCTGGTAGGAGGGGGGGGGGGGGGGGGTTGTGTCTTTAAATCGCAGAGGTCAACAATGCATCGAACTGGTTAAGAAATTCAGTCCTTGGGAGAAATTTGAGAGTAACACAGGTCAACCAATTTGAGGTTGTCAAGGAAACTGTGACAAACCAACCACATTTGAAACATACCTAGTAATGAGGTGTTAAAGGGGAGCAGTGATCATAGAGAAAGAATTGCATTGATTTCTATTTACTTACACCTTCATTTATATTGACTGCTCTTTAATTGTATCAAGAACATGGTAACATACATACAACACACACAAACCTTCACATGGAATGGACTGAACCCAACTTCTCGTGCAGCCTTTTAGCCCAGGGATACAAATTCCTGTCACCTCATCTCACCCAAGGTGTTATTGCAAATTCACATTTTTTTCCCCCCCCCCCCCCCCCAAATGAATATTTTAAGAACAAGCATCTCAGTCCTCCCATTATTCAGCTGCTATTGATAACACTCACAGTATTTATCCTGTGACTATCATATCATGCTGGCAGTATATACACCCTGTTTGGAATTGGGCAGTATAAAGCAATATAGGTACTGTATAGGAGAGCTTCATCTTTCTGCATTAATTGCAAGAATTTAATGATGCAGCCTTTATATACATCTCTGATTGTTCTTGCAGATTTGAGATCATCTATAATTCCTTAGATATTAACCAATAGGTTTTTTTTTTTTTTTAAATCACCACCCAGTGCACATACATATATGCCATTGCTACCACCAGTGTCTACAGCGGACTCCCCCCCCCCCCCCCCCCCCCCACTCCATTCAAACACCTTCCCAAGCAAACCCTCCACGCTCCAGATGACATCATCCCTTCCAATGAATCCCGCCCCGCTGCGCTTGTGATTGGCAGCGCCGCTCTCCCTACACACCTCTTTTACTATTTGCTGTTGCGAACGCCACTCACTCCAGCGAGCCGCGCCCCTGTAGGTGTCTGAGGGCGGGGCTGAATTCCTTCGCGTCCCATGATTGGCTGTACGAGCTGTCAGTCTGCCACGGGGGGGCGTGGTTTTTTGTTCCAGGGAGGTGCTGATGCTGCTGGGTTGGTACTGTGGGGTGAGGGTGTCTTAGCGGTGGGAAGGGGATGATGGGGCTCAGAGGTACCGGCTTCCCTAGCTTTAGCGCCGGGGTGGCTGCGTCTCCGGTACAGAGAGTACGACTCTGACCGCGACAGGAGGGTAAGGCAAAGGAGGAGGAGAGAAAGCCAAGTACTGGGCAGGAAGAGAAAGACAGGAGGAGAGAGACAGTGGGAGAAAAAAAAAGAGACAGCCTGGTGCTGAGAGAGAGGCTGGCAAGGGGGAAATAAAGAGACAGCTGGGTGTGAGGAGGAAGAGACAGCCAGGCACAGGAGAAGAGAAATACAAACAGGAGAGAGGGCAGGAATAAAAAAAGAGCGAAGTGCGGGGGGGGGGGGGGGGGGGAGGAGATTGGGGTGGAGGGTGATCAGGGGGAAGAGACAGCAAGGAGTAGGGTAGAGGGATTAAAGAGATTGGTGCTGGGCGACTGCAAGAGACAGGCAGGAGAGAGAGATAGAGAGAGACGTTCAGGAGCATACAGGCTGATGAGCAGGAGAAGAGGCACTGGGGTGTAGATAGATATACCCCCGGAGAGGGGGGGATAGAGGAGACAGACATAGACAGCAGCGCCGCCATCACCGAGGCAGGGCAGCCAGAGACAGTCACAGAGGGACCTGGCCAGAGTTGAGACAGCTGGAGAGGGTGAAGTGACGGCCCCTTCCATGAGAGGTAAGAGAGGGGGGGGAGGAGGGGGAAGGTTATTGTAGTGTTCAATTCCAGCACCTCCCCTGCACCTGTGCCCTAAAGGGGTCTAGGATCTCTCCTTCAGATCCTTTTCTGCACCCAGTGACCATCCCAGCTGACCCATCTCTTCCATCCCATTCCTTCTGGGTACCACAGTGTGAGGGTTGTCATTTCTTCAGTGTTTCCTTCCTGTGTCTGATCGGAGTCTGCTTATTGCAATGTTTGCATCCCTGTGTGGCGACCCTGGGGATCTTATTGCATGCTACCTGGGTAGAACATTGAGACAATATGTGGATGAGCATTTCTTTTATGAGGTGTTTACCTCTGTCTTCTGTTTAGGCTCCTCTGGGTTTGGTCCCTAGGTAGCCCTCCTGTATGTCTGCATCCTTTATCGTCTCATCCTGCACCTGTTCTTTTACAGAACGCCTATTCCAGGGTTTCCTTATTCCCATGTATCCTCTTGAGTGGTGTCTGGGCCTTTCCAGCAGTGAAGGGATTAATGTATCTCCCATTCTGGATATCTTGCCTTGCTACTGCCTCATCACATCCTTCTATGCCTTCCCTGACAACCAATGTTGCAACCCTCCCCCATTCATGCCATTGTATCCCATCCTTTTAATGCCTGCATCATTTTCATCTCCTCAGTATCCTTAAAGAATTCCACCCAAAAGATCCTTGCTTGCTAACCCTGACCGTTACTTTAATGCTGCTCTTGTGTGTGTTGGTTTGCTATATGATTTGCATCTTTATCTCAGTGTGTGTGTATGTATATATGTAATATAATATATGTATGTGTGTGTCTGTGTGTGTGTGTGTGTATATATATATATATATAAACACACAGACACACACACTGTGTGTGTGTATACATGCACGCAGACATGTACACACATATTCTACTTTATACAAATCACCTTTATCACGGTGTTCTCCCCAATTTCGCTCACTGGTCCAGGAGAATGTTTCATGGAAAGAAATTTCAGAATGTTGTTGGTCTAATCTCTTTATTTCCACATGTCTCTTTTCTATATAGCACTATATGATTACTGTCTTTTTTTAGGCCATTTTCTGTGCATGGCTTCATCCACTTCCCGCTGCCTGTATCCCATTATTACTACCCCTATATCTGTTCAAACACTCCCTATCTGCCTGCCAGTTCTCTGCAATCTCTGACACTCCTTCAATCACTGTGATGTCATCTGAGGTTCTATAGGGCTGATCATCTTCATTTATAAATGTACAGTTCTAGATGCCATAAAAAAACATGCGCTATCCACTACCCAGTAACCTGGACTGATCATGGTAATTTACAGGTATCCCAGTAACTGTCACTTCCATATCACCACCTCTGTCATGGCCCTGTAGTCGTATATCATTACCTGCTTTTCTGTACAACAGACAACAGGCCCATTCACTCAGCTCTATACCTATTTTGTCCCTTAGTAGTAATTTCATTAACATATAAACAGCCTTTTATATGAAGAATAATCTTCTTTTTTGTCTCCTCAATTTATTTTCACACATTTGTCAAGATGGTATTCTTTTAGTATTGGAGAGGCTCTGGTATATGATACAAATGACTTCAGAAGGGTTACAATGTTTATCTTCTAGTCCATGTTCTGTTTTTTTAACCACAGCAGTGTCTGGGCCCGTCACGCATAACCAATATTTTAATGATTGTGCATCTGTTCGAATATCAGAGGTCCCTACCTACCCATTTATACTTATCTATGAAAGGGAGACTGGGTAAATAACCCAGCTCCCCATTGCTCCTGAATGCATCTCTCCTCTAAACATAGCAATCGCCCTCTTACTTGTATTTTAATGCTGTATAATAAATTAGTTTCACATCATGTTCCCATCAGACCAAAGATTACCTCCAATAACCCTGCATTCCCCCACAACCCTAAGGAGTCTAATTTCTATGTAATGGTATTAGGCCGCTGCACTCACTCAATTTGTGTTTTCTCCACCAGTAGCTTAATGGCTCTGTGATTCTGTTCTGTTTCCATGCATCCCTTTGATGCCTGCATGTGTCTCTGCTATCGTTCAAATACAATACAAACCATACATCTTCTTTTGAAATAATCTCACCATTTTATTCATTGCCATTTACCTATAGCATCTATTAAGTTCTGCTGTAACCCTTCGACATAAGACCTGTAATGTATTAAAGGCTATAGTTTGATACCCTTATTGGCTCTGAAACATTTGATCAACCCTCCCCCTTTCAAGTTCATTATCTCACCAGTATCCCACTTGGTGCCTCTCCTCTTGCTCAGTGACAGACAGGCATGTGCTCTATAAACCCTTTTATTAGTCCCTAAGGGTGTTCGGGCTCATGTAACTTAACCATGACTTCACCTAACAAAAGGAAACTGAGCAGGAGGTTGAAAACAACATTGATGTAGGATTCAATTTGGGTTGAAAGGTCTTAGGGTGGAGACGGGCTATAGATGGCAATAGGGATCCATCCCATGGCAAAGGATGGTCAGCACTGGTGTCTGCCTTGTATGTTATTTTATCTGCTGGCTAGTATTTGTGGTAGCAAGTAAATAAACAGCTACTCTTTCTCAAAATGTACAGGTTGTAGGGCAAGGGTGATCCATTTCAGTCCTCAAGGGCCACCAACTGGTCAGGTTTTAACGATATCGAAAACTGAGCCACTGATTGACCCACCTCTGCCGAAGCAGAGATATCCTTAACCTGACCTGTTGGTTGTCCTTGATGACTGGAGGTGACTACTCCTGTTGTAGGACATCTGCCATGTTGCTGGATATCAACCTTGGCCCTTCAGACTAATGGCTGTATTGTCAAGAATTGGGACAGCAGGGGGCATCGGTTCCTGCTACCCTTTATTATAGGAAGCCTCTTAAACTCTTTGCTGTCACAGTGGCCAGCGAAGCATCGTTCTGTATTGCACTGCAGGCGGTGGCCTGGCAGCAAGAGGTTAAAGCATTGAAGCTACTGCTATGTACCACTTTTCCAGGCTAGCTGTGTAGTATGCATTACTGCAATTCCCATAACTCCACCCCACCCTCTTGAAAACCCCAGTGAAATGCTCCTTGCTTCCCAGTGCTATGGGTGGGAGAGGGGGGAGGATGGGAGTGAAATGCTTTCCCTTGTCATACATCACACTTTAGATGTGAGGAACAGAACGGGCATCTATGGTGGATCACAGTGGAAGGTTGGGATGTGAGGCCCACAGGCTTAGCACATCCAGCTCAGGGTGGGTGAGGGGCTGTTATTGATTACTACACTATTTTAAGGTCTAGCTCTACCTCATTTTTTCATATTTACTTTCTGTCTCCGCCCTCTTCTTTCTTTCTCCCTGAGGCACGGGCACAAACATTGCCTTTCCTCATTGTCATGTTTTTGATGATTAGTCAGCTGTGCTGTGTCTCACGCTGTACATTTTGCATGCAAACACATTTAAGTGGCTATTTGTTTTAAGATGAAAGGGTGTGAAGTCATCAACAATGTTGCTGTATTGGGAAAGACTGCATTGCATCTCAAGCGTACAACTACTTGCCAAATTGTAAGGATTATACAGTATATATAAATATATATATATATTATATATATATTAATATATATATATATATATATATTATATATACACAGTGTTCGACAAACCTATATATTTGCACTCCCCGGCGAGTGGATTTAACATCGTGGCGAGCTCCTATTGCCCCGCAGGCACACTGTGGTACTAGTGTGGCGAGTAGATTTTTTTGTTCGGCGAGTAGATTTTTGGTATTTGTCGACCACTGTATATATATATATATATAGTATATAATATATATATATATATATATATATATAAGATAAAATGAGTAAGTACTAACTCTATAGATCTAATTATATATTATCTATATAATATTATATATAGTGTATTGGCCTACATTATACATCAGTGGGGTTTGTTTTGCTTTTTTATTCTCCCCTTTGATAATGGGTGAGCATTTATTGGATGAAGCCAGGTTTTTATTATACAAGTTATACGCTTGCTGGGTGTTTTACAGGAGAAGACTCTGTGTATATGTTGATCATAGAATTCCTCGTTTACCACCCCTTTGAGATATATAAAAAATAAATAGACTATACCATTCTGTGGCTAACAAAATGCTTTTATTTGTGCGAGCTTTCGAGATACACTGATCTCTTCTTCCGGCGGTGTTATAATGGATAAAGCAAGCAAGGGTTTTACTTAAAAACAGTGCATCTTGGAATGTATCCGACTGAAACCTATCCCCCCCTCCCCCCCTGTGCTGTATGCGATTTATGACTTAAGGTGTTAAATGGTCCCTGAATGTTAGTGGTGTGTGTGTGTGTGTGTGTGTGGTGTGTGTTTTGTTGTGGGTGGTGTGTGTGTGTGTGTGTGTGTGTGTGTATAAAGTGTCCACAGTGTATACAGCGCTTTACAAAAGGTGTGTGTGGGAGTGTATTCCAATGGTGTGGGTAAGTGTAGAAATGTAAGAGGGTGTTGCATTACTATTAATGTGTGTAGATACTATGTGGCCCCTATTGGTAGAGTATATATGGATATAATTACATTGTACTATATATGTATGTGTAAGAGACAGCTGTGTGTGCATTTATATAGCGCAGTATGCATAGACATAGCCTTTAGCACTCATGAGAAGAGAGTTCTCTTGTTTAAGAGTAGTGACTCATGAAGCTGCTGTCTCGGTTTAGGCCACTGCTAAGTGTCCCGAACAGTTGCATAAATTTGTATTCATGCAACCATCTCTCTTTCGGAGTTCTAAGATTACCTTTGAGTATGGCCACCTTCAGATCGTTCATCTTATGGCCAGAGTCATTGAAATGTACGCCGACAGGACTGTCTCTTGTTCCGTGTGTGATGCTGTGGCGATGCAGATTCATTCTCTTGTTTAGCCCCTGTCCCGTCTGACCTATATTGTAGCAGCCCCCTGGGCATTTCATGCACATGATGAGGTACACGACATTGCTGGAGGAACAGGTGAACCTTCCTCTGATTTTGTACTCCAGATTCCTGTGTGGTATTTGTATTGTGCCCGCTGTGTGGAGCATTGTGCAGGTTTTGCATCTTGCGTCCTGGCATGGTCTTGTCCCGCATTCAGTTGTACTGTTGAATACTTTACTCCTCACCATCATTTTCTTGAGATTATGAGGCAGTCTGTATGATAATAAGGGTGTTTCAGAGAAGACCTGTAACAGTCTTGTATTTTCCTGGAGAATGGGTTATAGTTCCCTGGCGATCTTGCGTAGGGCTTCAAGGTGTGGGTTATATGTGACTACCAAATGTACCCTGTCACTTGTCTCTTTCTGTCTGTATTCAAGGAGATCACTTCTTGGTGTTCTGGTAGCTTTGTGGTTTTGCTGGTCTTCAATTCTGTCGTTCTATCCACGGTTTATGAAATCCGATCTCAACGCTGTAATCCGCTAGCCTCTGTCTCCTGTCTCGGAACATATCCGGTTGTATCATGTGGCTTGACTGTAGATGGTTGCATGCTTAGTGTGTGTGGGATGGAAGCTGTTGTCCCTCAAATAGCTGGCTCTGTCTTTAGGTTTGCGGTATACAGAAGTCTGTAGTTGGTTGGTTTTTATAGTAATGGTGGTGTCTAGGGGAATGGTTGAGTTTGAGGTTGATGGTCGGGTGGAACGTATTGAAGTTCTCAAAGGTCCAAATCAGGAGGATGTCATTGATGTACCGAAGGTATGTAAGGGGTTTCAAGTGACAGGTGGAAAGAAAGTCACTTTCCAGTTTTTTTTCCTGTACTTACCCCTGAGGCAGAGTCCATACAAGGACAGGCCGTGCTGAGGCGTGCGGACGCTCAGCGCTGAGCCCCTGCATCCTCAATGAGGATGCCTTGAGAGGGGGCTCGCGCGAGCGTCCGCAGGCGTGCGGAGGCTTTGGAGTTTTCAGCCGAGCGCCAAGCTGTTTTTCAGCGCGCCGTCGGCTGAAAACCTCCAATGAGAGTGGGGCTGCGTCAACGTCACGGCGCCGTGACGTCGGCGCCGTGACGTCGACGTCAGTGCGTCGCGGGCGATTGGCCCAGCGACATCACTGCCCCGCCTCCCTCAGTCTCCCCCCACCTCCGATCGCGGATGCTGGCTCGCCTGTATGTGCGTGGAATCGCACAGCTTCTGCAGGTGAGCCTCAGCGTCCGCGCGGTTCAGCCCGGCTCCCCCCCTCTATGGCCCGGGCCTGATGCTTGTGATGTTTAATTAAAACTTTTTGCATTTGACCACATTGAGTGAGTGCTGCGGACTTTTTGGATTATTGTTTTATCTATAATTGCTACTGCATGGTGATCCTGGTTGCACCCCGGCTGATAAGATTATTTTTTTTACCCTTACCCATTATCCACTTAGAGTGCCCTGAACTTTTTTGTGTGTTTATATATATATATATATATATTGTGTATATGTGTACATATATTTCTTTTGAAAGAGCAGACAACTGGTCTTGGAGTAGTTTACTGCAGAGTTGGCTAAATGTAGGAATTATGGGTTGGCTTGTGCATACTAGGTTGGTGAAATGGCCCATACTTGTTATCCATGTATTTATTTGTACCAATGTATGGGAACCAGAGTTGTGAGTAAACGCGTTATTAGCGGAGTTCGTGATCAGAGAAAAAGAGAAGCTTAAGCATTTTGGTGCTGAAATAGAGGCCTACAACACTTTGCAGGCCCACCTAGCACAAAATATAGCAAAGCAGCGATTTGTATAAGTGGGGTGGAAATATCTCATTGTCTCCAAAAACTTGAAATACTGCACTGTGCAGGGATTGTCTCTCTATACTTACCGCCCCATAAAACTCCTAGTCTTTAGAGACAATGCATTTAAAATATTACTTAACAGAGATTTCCTTGCTAATTTTTGCAAATTGGAATGGGGTTCTGTTTAATAGATTTAATGACTTAAGTGCATAGATGTGATTGGCAATTAATAGTTGGTATTCCGGAAGTGTTTCTCAATATAGCGAGAAACCGGTTAACGTACATGTAACCATGTATTCATTTTCATTCACATGAATAGAATGCAGGAGAATGTCAACTGTCCAGATGTCAACTGTGTTGGCTGCATTTCTCACGGACGTTTCCTGGTGTTGGATGGCTTCATTTTTGGTTTTTATTACAACTTTTTTCTACATCTTGGCTTTAATTTATTCCCCTTGTGATATTGGGTTACTTACTACTGGGTTCTCATACAGGCAACCCTACAAGGGAAGTACTGCGGTGGTTCAGAACCGTTGGGAACAGGCATGAGGACGGCGTTGTCCCCAAAACGTTGTCTACCTTGATTTAATATTGTCCTTTCCCCCTCCCCCTTATTTTCCCCTCTCTTTTTGATTTTTTTGGGCTTGCCTTAACCTAGTGTGACCCATCCTGTTTGAGTAACCCTGCATGTTTTTTGCCCATTTTCTTTCTTTTGCCCTTGTCTTTTAGCCATTGTTATGGTGTGAGCTGATCTAAGTACAGTATTCATCTTTTCATATGCTTTACTATTTTCCATACGTTGTTCTATTTTTCTGTGTTACTTTGGTCATTTTGAGCTCACACCCTTCATCTGTGTGTGTTTGTATACACTTTGTAGGGTGTCTATTGTTATTGTTTATCTATAGTAAATGACTTATTCTGACTCAATAATTCCTCTCGTTTGAGTGCTGGTTCCCATCTCCCATATTTTTGTCTATTGGCAGTGTTATATACACCCCAGAAATTGCAATAGATACACATAACAAGTGCAACAACAGACACGTCTCTAGAAACATATACCCCTTCTTTCTAGTCCACAAAGGTACAGCATTGTTCAGTGTCCCCAAGGTAGAAACAACCCAGGGTTTTCCATGGCAATTATACAATGTTTTTCACAGCTATGGGCAGTTTCTTTATTTCGTTTATGGCCGCAAAGTCTTAGGATTGCATGTGGGCAGATTTTACAGTACATAGTACTTGGCTATGGCTGATGGTAACCTGTTCACAAGCAACATAAAACCTTGTAAACCAAGAAATAGTATAAATAGGTACTGACTCAAAATATTAAACAAGTGGCGCTGCAAGATATTAATTCCAAAAATAGAAAAAAGGAACCCAATAGCACCCCATGTATCTAAACCAGAACCATACGCCTACTAATGTCATGGTGCCTGACATTCCCAGCCCCTCTTCCCTCTATGCCCCAAATCTTACAAAACAGGAAAGAGAGTGAATCAGCATTCACAAAATGTAATTATTCACAATGGTATCGCATTATCATTATTTTTAAAAACAAACAAAAAAAACCAGGGTTTCCAATTCACCTATCTGGATATATATATACTTAGTTAAGTTATGGTGGGTAAAAAAAGTGAGAAAAACCCTCTACAGCAAAGCATATAGCAAATGGAAATATTACTGTATGCTCATTTGCATGTCTTAGACAGGTCTGCAACCCCGCCTTTGCTATATGCTTTACTGTGGAGGTTTTTGTCACTTTTTTACCCACCATAACTTAACTAAGTATGGTAAAACCTATCCCTTGCTTCATTTTTTGCATAGCCGGTATAACCAACCCCACACTGAGGAGACCCATTAAGGTCGAAACAACTGTCTGTGGGTGGGTTTGCTGGCTATGCATCTATACCCTGGCTGTGCTCAAAGCTGTGACCATGCAGCAAGCTTAAGCCTATAGGGAACCATGTTTATGGTTTTTAGCACTGTGTGCTCATTTGCATGTCATTTCCCAGAATCCCTTGCTACAGTGGAAGTGCTGTGTGCTGGGTGATAATGGTGAAAGGCGGGGTTGCAGACCTGTCTAAGTCATGCAAATGAGCATACAGTAATATTTCCTTTGTATACGGTGGTTGTGTGGTGTGTGTGTGTGTGTGTGTGTATATATATATATATATATATATAGATATATATAATATATACTATATATATATATAAAAAGAGACATGAAAGAACAAGGGGGCGTGTTTGTCCCTCAGTAGTTTATAACCATGTAATGTTTTTATTTATTTCTAAAGTGCTTTTTGTTAAATATATAAATCTCTCAAATAGTCCAGGTAATTGAAACTTATTATGTTGGATTTTTTTTTTGCATATCTACAATAGTATCACACAAAGGTTTGTCCTTTTTCTCAGGTCTTTCAATGAAACACTTTCACTTGAAACAATGAAAGTCTCACTTTGAAGTAGCGTTTGCTAAATGCCCAAATTGGAACGCCTCATCATAGCACAGTTCTCTCGGAAAGAATAAGATGCAAGTAGTGGAGCAGTCCCAGTGGTGGGTGAGCATCTCTCCAAGTGGGCAGGTGGAATAGTATCTCTTCCAAGTGGGCGACGTTTTGGACCAGCCCAGTCCATCATGGCCATGAAACGTTGCCCACTTGCAGACGTTATCCTACTGTACTAATGCTCATATGGAGAGACACTCGCCCACCACTGCGACTATTACACTAAGCAGATGCTATTCTTTCAGAGGGAACCACCACCAAAATGAGGCGTTCCAATTTTGACATTAGCAAATGCTCACTTCAAAGGGAGACTTTCATTGTTTCAAGTGAAAGTGTTTTCGGCTGTTAGAACTTTAAACTACATCCCAACATGTTGCAGTGTCATTCAGAATATCATGCATTTTGAACAATTAGGGGGTCCTTCTATGTCTGACGAAGTTGCCATTTGTGCCGTTTTGGGCTAAAAATCCCCATAGACTTCAATGGAGATTTTCAGCTGAAAACAGCTCAAACGACTGCTGTGGCAGATATAGACTACATAGTTATTTACATAGTTACATAGTAGATGAGGTTGAAAAAAGAAATACTGTCCTGTATGTCCACCTATGTTACATTTAGACGACAGGTACTTATCCTGTATTTGTATTTACAGTACATTTAACCCAGAGGAAGGCAAACCAAAAACCCCAGTGACGCATCATCCAATGATGCCTCGTAAGGGGAAAAATGCATTCCTTCCTGACTCCAAATAATGGCAATCGGATTACTCCCTGGATCACCATTCCACCCATGTTTACTTATTTGGTTTATCCCTGTATACTAGGCCCATCAAATTCAGAATAGCTTGGGGGCCAATTATTACGTCTGGCTGCAAGAATCGGGCCACACCAGAATTTTTTAAATAAATGCTCACTATAACCTACAGTACGCCTACATTTTTTTTCCCTTTGTGTTTTCCTTATTAAAAATACATAAAGTCACTGGTATCTCTCCCATCCCACCTCCCACATCCCCTCTCTATCTCCCACTCTGTCCCCATCCCTCTCTCATCCATCCCTCTCTCACCCATCCCTTCTCTCTCCCCATCCCTTCTCTCTCCCCATCCATTCTCTCTCTGTCTGTTTCTTGCTCCCTCTCTCTCACCCATCCCTCTCTCTCTCTCACCTATCCCTCTTTCTCTGACCCATCCCCTCTCTCAAACCCTTCACCTCTCTCACCCATCCCTCTCTCTCTCACCCATCCCTCTCTCTCTCACCCATCCCCCTCTCTCTCTCTCAACCATCCCTCTCTCTCTCACCCATCCCTCTCTCTCTCTCTCTCTCTCTCTCTCTCTCTCAACCATCCCTCTCTCTCTCACCCATCCCTCTCTCTCTCACCCATCCCTGGGTAAATACCTGGGCTTATGGTTTGACTCCCGCTTAACATTCGGGATGCACATTGATACCCTGACAACCAAGACCTATGCCAAACTAGGGGTACTTTACAGGAACAAATCCTCCCTAAGTCTCCTGGTCAGAAAGCGTATCGCACAGCAGGTGCTAATGCTAATAATTGACTATGGAGACATAGTATATGGCTCGGCACCTCAAACCCACCTTGGCAAACTTGACACCCTCTACAATTCAATTTGTCGTTTTGTTCCCCAATGCAACTACAACACACATCACTGCGAAATGCTCAAAGAACTAGATTGGTCATCACTCGAGTCTAGGCGCAAAGTTCACCTTTCCTGTCTTGCCTTCAAATTCTTTATGGGCAAGCTACCCAGCTATCTGAACAAGCTCCTCACCCCTACCATATGCAGCACTTACCACCTGAGATCAGACTCCAAAAGACTGTTCATGGTCCCAAGACTCAACAAAGTATCCGGCCGTTCCTCCTTCTCTTACCGTGCACCCCAAAACAGGAACAACCTACCAGAGACTAATCTGGTCTGTAACTGTTTCATACGCCCATAATATATATTTTCTTTAACTGTGCATGCAATGTCTTGTATATAATGTATACTCTGTTCATTTATGTAACTGTATTTGTAACCATGTATTATTTGTCTTAACTCTGTGCCCAGGACATACTTGAAAACGAGAGGTAACTCTCAATGTATTACTTCCTGGTAAAATATTTTATAAATAAATAAATCCCTCTTTCTCCTCACCCATCCCTCTCTCTCTCATCCATCCCTCTCTCTCGCCCATCCCTCTCTATCGCCCATCCCTCTCTCTCTCTCGCCCATCCCCCTCTCTCATCCATCCCTCTCTCTCACCTATCCCTCTCTCACCCATCCCTCTCTCTCTCATCCATCCCACTCTCTCTCTCACCCATCCCCATCTGTCTCTCACCCATCCCCATCTCTCTCTCTGTCTCTGACCCATCCCTCTTTCCCTGTCTCTGACCCATCCCCTCTCTCTTCCGTCGCCCCTCTCACCCATCACCTCTCCCACCCCCATCCCTTCTCTCTCTCCTATCCCTTCTTTGTCTCTCCGTCCCTCTCTCCCCCTCTCCCCGTCCCTCCCTCTCTCTCCCATCCCTTCTCTCTCTGTCCCACCCCTTCTCTCTCTCTCTCTCCCATCCCCCACTCTCTCTCTCTCTCTCCCTCCCCATCCCCCCTTTCTCTCTATCTATCTCTCTCCCATCCCTCTATCTCTCCCCCCATCCCTTCCCTCTGTCTCTCCCCCCCACCCACTCTCTCTCCCTCAGTCCCCCAACTCCCTCTCTCTCTCCCCCATACTCTCTCTCTATATATCTCTCCCATACCCTCTCTCCTATCGTCTCTCTCTCCCAGCCCTTCTCTATCTCCCCCATCCATTCTCTCTCTCTCTCTCACTCCCATCCCTCTCTCTCTCTCCCCATCCCTTCTCTATCTCTCTCCCCATCCCTTCTCTCTCTCCTCCATCCCTTCTCTCTCCCCCATACCTTCTCTCCCTCTCTCAATCTCTCCCATCCCTTCGCTCCTTCTCTCTCCCATCCCTTCTCTCCCTCTCTCACTCTCCCTTCTCTCTCTCTCCCCATCAGGGGGAGAGGAGGAAGCCCGCAGCAGCAGGGGGAGAGGAGGAGACCCGCAGTAGCAGGTGGAGAGGAGGAGGAGGCCTGTAGCAGCAGGGGGAGAGGAGGATGAGGAGGCCTTTAGCAGCAGGGGGAGAGGAGGAGGAGGCCTTTAGCAGCAGGGGGAGAGGAGGAGGAGGCCGCAGCAGCAGGGGGAAAGGAGGAGGAGGCCCGCAGCAGCAGGGGGAGAGGAGGCCTGCAGCAGCAGGGGGAGAGGAGGAGACCCACAGCAGCAGGGAGAGAGGAGGAGGCCCGCAGCACCAGGGGGAGAGGAGGAGGAGGTGCGCAGCAGCAGGGGGAGAGGAGGAAGAGGAGGAGGCCTGCAGCAGCAGGGGGAGATGAGGAGACGCGCAGCAGCAGGGGTAGTGGAGGAAGAGGAGGAGGCCCGCAGCAGCAGGGGGAGTGGAGGAAGAGGAGGAGGCCCGCAGCAGCAGGGGGAGAGGAGGATGCACGCAGCAATGGGAGGAAAGGAGGAGGCATGCAGCAGCGGGGGAGAGAAGGAGAAGGCATGCAGCAAGGGTGAGAGGAGGAGGCGTGCAGAAGCAGGGGGAGGAGGCCCATAGCAAGGGCGGGGGAGAAGAGGAGGCCCAAAGCAGCGGGGGGAGAAGAGGAGGTACACAGCAGCGGGGGAGAGGAGGAGGCGGTGCGCAGCAGCGGGGGAGAGGAGGAGGAGGCGGCGTGCAGCAGTGGGGGAGAGGAGGAGGAAGCGCGCAGTAGCGGGGGAGAGGCAGAGGCGCGCAGCAGCGGGGAGGGAGGATGGGGCGCGCAGCAGCAGGGGAGGAGGAGGAGTCACGCAGCAGGGGGGGGGGGGGGGGAGGAGGAGGCACGCAGCAGCGGGGGAGGAGGCGGAAGCACACAGCAAGGGGCGAGATGAGGAAGAGGAGGTGGGTGCGCTGCGCACCAGCGAAGGTAGAGGCAGCCCCGGCAACAACTTCAGACACTCTCCGGACGACCCACAGTGAATGCGCACAGGATTCCTGTCCCAGCTCTCCCCCCTGTCGTCTCGTGGGCCATGAGTTTGACAGCCCTGCTGTATACCTTTCTTTTCTAGAAAGATGTCTAACTTTCTTTTTGAAGATATCTATTGTATCTGCCATCACAGTCTCCATGGGTAATGAATTCCACATTTTAACTGCCCTTACTGAAAATAACCCCTTTCCTTTGTTGCTGGTGAAATCTCCTTTCCTCCAACCTTAAGGGTTGACCCGTGTCGTTTGAATAGAGCCCTACATCTCAACATACCATTCTGTAACAACCAATGTAGAAGGCCTCATCTATATTTCATAGCTGCTTTTTAGAATGATGCTGTATCATTTACCACTGCAAGGCAAGACAGGTGTAATGTTATTTCTCTAACTGTGGGGTATCTTCACTCTCAGATAAGGGAGAGGCAGGCTACAGGGCTGGAAGCTGGCAGCACTATCTGGGGGCGTTTGAAATCCTGCCCTAATTCTCTCTCTGTGTGGCAAGCTAAGAACTTTGAACATCTCTAATTAACAATTACAGTAATTAGAACGGCGGCATTGGTGAGGCGTTAATTATATTGGAGAATGCTTTATCATTCCCTAATAAAGAAATGGCTTCAAAAGAAGACCTGTCGCATTTTTGGATTCCGATATTGGCGATAATCACCATGTTTAGTCATTCGAAGAGGCAAGTTTCAATTAGCTGAGTAGAGTACTAGGCCTGTCTGCAGTATATACAACGCGCCACAAGATCCACAGGGGGAGAAGGGCATGAAAGCCAGACAGATATTGTTTAATGCAAAAATAGTAATGTAAAGAAGGATGTGCTCACTGCCGCAATTACATACATGGGGTTAGGATTCTGTGTGTAATGTGTTCAGATATTCAATGACTTGTCTAAAAACTGAAATCTGTTTTGAGTTGTCTCTGACCCTGGATATTTTTTGTGTGTGCATATTCCTCTTATACAGTAGGGCAGGGGTGGCCATCTCCAGTCTTCAAGGGCCACCAACAGGTCAGGTTTTGATGATATCCCTGCTTCAGCACAGGCGGCTCAATCAGTAGCTCAGTCTTCGACTCGAAGACTGAGCCACAGATTGAACCGCCTGTACTAAAGCAGGGAGATCCTGAAACCCTGACCTGTTGGTGGCCCTTGAGGACTGGAGTTGGCAACCCCTTCTCTAAAGACACCCTTTGTATGGCTAACAACTCCTAGCTGCTCATGGTCTTCAGGGCCTGTTGGTGGCCCTTGAAGACTGGAGTTGACCCCTCCTGCAGAATAGCATTTCTGTGTTTAATTTCTTGTAGACTCCTGTAGTAGTTATCCACCTTCTCAGAGTGAAACATTTCAAAAGGGTCCCATTGTCTCCTGGTCATGTAGGTTAACAAGTGTTTACTATATTACAATGTCTCCTCCCATTTGATCATTCAGACTTGGATTATAATGATGATGATGATAAATATTTTTTGCCTGAAAGCACATTTATCATCCCTTCCATTGCATGCATAAGTGATAAAGGATACACAACTTATTCCCATTGACTGCTGATAAATCATGATTGACAGGATGCTATGGAGCTTTTCGATGGCCAAGGAGAAGGATGAAGATGAAATTGTTCAGATGAAGGCTCAATATCTAATGTTCCATTTAAGAAATAGCTCTTTTCTTTAACTTGAGGTTTCCGTTTTTTCCTCTCTCTCTCTCTCTTAACCTGCTTTGTTCAGAATATTCAGAACCGGGAATTCCATCGCCATCTCCAATTGGTTAAGACTTGGAACCTTTACGGCAATTAAAGCAGCTGTTAAAAGCATAGATAAAATGTATACATTGGGATCGGGGTGACATACAGTATACAGAAATATAACGTAGGCTTGGGTAGTGTCTTTAACGGAAGAGATTTATTACCTCTCCGAAAGTGCAGTATATAATAAATAGTATACTTCCAGCCAGATCCAGGCAACCAAGTGCAACCATGTATTGCAATGTTGTCGTCTTTCTGTGACAAGAAGTCTGCAAGCGACGTCCTGTAACATAATGTGTGGTGGCAGACAATATTTAACAATGCAATTCCTAGAAATATCTCAACATCCCATTGCTGATGTGCCTAGGGTTGTCAGGTGGGTTCTCCAAAAATATTGGGCACAATGGTGAAAGGTGCACACACACACACACACACACACACACACACACACACACACACTCTCCTCTCCATGCCGTTTCCTCCTTGGCCTTACCCACAGGCTCCTGACACCTCCTCCTGATTGGCTGCATTATCCAGTACCTGCCAATCAGGCCGGAGGAAGCCGCCTAGCAATAGCCCTGCTCTCTCCCTGCTCTGGGAAATCCTTGGCCGCCCAAGCCAGTCAGGTCACTGTGTCCAGAGAGGTAATACCGGTATACACATACATGTGCAGCATTACTTCTCACCTCTTTTTACTGGACAGTTCAGTTTAATACTGGACACCTGGCAACCCTAGCCACTGTGCCCTTTAAACCATATAGCACAGTGGCACTCAACTACAATCCTCAAGACCCCCCAACAGGCCAGGTTTTCAGGATATCCCTGCTTCTGCACAGGTGACTCAGTCGAAGACCTGTGCTGAAGCTAGGATATTCTTAAAACCTGACCTGTTGGGGGGACTTCAGGACCTGGCTAAGGGCTGGGACCCGCTGCGCCCAGTGGCGCGGGCGGCCACACGAGCGTTCCCCACCAGCAGGGGAATCCTCCCGAGCCGGTCCCGGTCCCCCCTCACGGCACAGCTCACTACACGCTGTGACGCGTCAGCCGCCAGGGGATTCAAGAGAATTGTAATCCCAAGCGTCGACGCGTTACGTGGTGTGGCTGTGAGCCAATGAGGAGGGGAGGCTTCGGGGAGCGGGGAGGAGAGTGTGGGGGGGAAAGCAGCGTGAGTGCCTGCCTGTGTGTGTGTGTGTGTGTGTGTGTATGTGTGTGCCTGAGTGCGTGAATGCCTGTCTGTGTGTGTATGTGTGTGCCTGAGTGCCTGTCTGTGTGTGTGTGCCTGAGCACGTGAGTGCCTGTCTGTCTGTGTGTGTGTGTATGTGTGTGCCTGTCTGTCTGTGTGTGTGTGTGTGTGTATGTGTGTGCCTGTCTGTCTGTGTGTGTGTGTATGTGTGTGCCTGTCTGTCTGACTCCTAATATGTCTGAAGAACAGTTGCATAACTACAGGTGTAACCACGAATTGCTCTGCTAACACTTTTTACAAATAACTACTATGAACAAATGTGCTTTAGCCGTACATAACTTATAGAGAGAGAGAGAGAGAATTCCAGTAAGGTTCAAAAGCATGTACTGTATACTGTAAACTACAGTATATGTTATCCCAAGAAGTGTTAACACTACCTAGGCTATTTTCCTTTTACATTTTCAGGCGCAATTTTTATGAACTCATTTTATTTTCATTATATTTTATCAAAAACTGCTGCCGTTGATAAAAAAAAAATCCCAGATTTCAGTGCCCTTGTCCTGTTTCCTGTATAATTATTGAAATTAAACAGACATATGATAACTAGATGCTTTTTGAAATGCAAACAGGTTAGCAATTGTAAATATTTTAGGATATCATAAATAGGGTTGGAATTATTGGTTTGTTTTGTTAAATGACGTACCATTAATTCCTAAATAATTGTACTTGTATTTCATTTCTGTACAACTCATCCCATTTTTATTTATTCTGCTGCCAAAAATATATATACATATTGTATTTCTAATGAAACCTACTGGGTAAGTACTGACGATTTCCATAGTGGAAGGTTGTGCAAGTCTCTCATCTTTTGTTACACAGGGAGTAACTTGGGGTGAGGCTAGGAGGAACCCACTCAACGGCCTTCTGAACTGAGATGAATCAAGGTGGGGTGCTAATTGTAGTAATTCCCAGGCTCGAGTATCACGTTGGCACTTGTGTTGAAATACATGCAGTAAGATTAGCAAACATGTGGCACTGTTTTACCACCCTTATTAATGTTCTTTGTGGGACCAACATGTATTTTCTTTTTTTTTGTTCTGCAAGTAAATACAATTTCCCCCAAATCTTCCCTGTGACACTTTTTTTTTAATAGCATTTTTTTATGGGCCTCATATGATTTTGACACCTTATAATGATTCTACCTGTTTTGTCAGGTTGGTATTTGTTTTTTTTTTTTGTACATAGTAACAATATAACCATGACAAGATGATAAAAGCAAAAAAAATAAATGTTTTCCTAAAGTTGACTTGCTAATCACAAGACCATTATTAATGTTGAAAGAGATTAATATATTATGCACTCCAGTATATTTACAAAGTTTCTTGTCTGTGCTTCAGGTGTTAGATGCTCAGTTTGAGCTCTCCAAATGGTCTCTGGCTGTCCTGGGAGAAACATCACCGTGGTCTTTTCAGCTAATTCTTAAATCAACATTGACTGACCCATTTGGAAACTATTCTGGCTGTGTTGGAGACATGCTATGATGCTCTACGTTGGCTATTCGACTGTGCTCTCATCTTAATGATTGGCCTTACTTATTTTCCCCTCTGACGTTGACGAGATCCACTCCTTGTATCTCCCTGCTACATTCCTGTTTGCCTTGAGTGGATCTCTTATCGTCTGTTGACCTTGGTTGCCCCTGGTGCCTTCTCTTCTGGTGGACCTTTCCTGACGTGTGGCTGGCAAGATGATGTGCGAAGTGATGCCCACCATCAATGAGGACAACCGTCGGGGCTCTACCTACAGCTCTGATGATGCCAACTTTGAGCAGCTGATGGTGAACATGCTAAACGAGCGGGAACGATTGTTGGAGACTCTCCGAGAGACTCAGGACAGTCTGGCGACAGCTCAGTTACGCCTGCGGGAACTGGGCCATGAAAAGGAGTCTCTGCAGAGGCAGCTAAACATCGCCCTGCCACAGGTTAGAACATCTCAGTCTTCCTGCATGTACCCTCAACTACACCTCATATGGGTCTCACGGGTGCCGCGGGCTAATAGTAAGCCACAATACAATCAATTGCGGCTTCCTATTGGGTAACTATTTACAAATTCACTTTAAAAAACAGCAAGTAACACCAGTAAAAAAAGGCGTATAAATGGTGGGATTGCTGCTTAAGTACATTTCTGTCTATTTGAAAGAACTTGCGAGCCATCACTATCATCCTTTTAGCTAAATTGTGGCAATGAAACACTAATGCCCAAGTGGAGACATCACTAATATTAGTTGTATTGTATTGTATTGTATGTCTTTATTTATATAGCGCCATTAATGTACATAGCGCTTCACAGTAGTAATACATGTGGTAATCGAATAAATAACAGATAATATAAATAACAGATCATGGGAATAAGTGCTTTAGACAAACATAATTAAGGAAGAGGAAGTCCCTGCCCAAGGAGCTTACAATCTAATGGTAGGTAGGGAGAACGTACAGAGACAGGAGGAGGGAGTTCTGGTAGTAAGTGGGTCTGCAGGGGGCCAAGCTTTATGTTGTCATGTGTCCATGATTATTCAGTGCTATTCGTATGCTTCTTTAAGCAAGGTGTGTCTTAAGGTGGGTCTTAAAGGTGGATAGAGAGGGTGCTAGTCGGGTAGAGGGGAAGGGCATTCCAGAGGTGTGGGGCCGTCAGTGAAAAAGGTTTTAAGGCGGGGAGAGGGCTTTAGATAAAAAGGGGTTAGAAGAAGACATCCTTGAGCAGAACGCAAGAGTCGGGGTGGTGGCATAGCGAGAAATTAGGGCTGAGATGTAAGGAGGGGCAGAAGAGTGTAAAGCTTTAAAAGTGAGGAGGAGAATGGAGTGTGGAGATGCGGGATGATTGATTGGAAGCCAGGAGAGGGATTTCAGGAGGGGAGGATGCTGAGACAGATCCAGGAAAGAGTAGAGTGATTTGGCAGCAGCATTTGGATAGATGTAGGGGAGACGGGGTGAGAGGCAGGAAGGCCGGACAGCAGGAGGTTACAGTAATCAAGACGGGAGAGAATGAGGGCCTGAGTCAGAGTTTTAGCAGTCGAGCAACAGAGGAAAGGGCGTATCTTTGTTATATTGCGGAGGAAAAAGCGACAAGTTTTAGAAATGTTTTGAATGTGAGGGGCGAATGTGAGAGAGGAGTCGAGTGTGACCCCTAGGCAGCGTGCTTGGGCTACAGGGTGGATGATCGTAGTTCCAACAGTAATGTGGAAGAAGGTAGTAGGGCCAGGTTTGGGAGGATGTATGAGGAGCTCTGTTTTAGCCATGTTGAGTTTAGTTCAACCATCAACAAAAAATTATATTTGCAAAACACTTTTTCCTAATCGGTAATAGTGGAAGTGAAGAATTAACTTTTCTATTCAAGTGGACAGGGTGCCTTGTAAAATTGTACTGAGTATCTCTTCAACCTCTCTACAATTCCTTCTTCTTAGACCAAGTACAACTTAAAATCGGCACCCTGCAGGTTATCATCATGAACCAAACCAGAACCAAAACTGGAGCACTTTCCAATGATTGGTGACTTCATAAGGTTTAGAGCTGGTATTGGATGAACCCCAGTAATATTTTCTGAGTCCATGGGTTGGGCATTTTTTTTAATTCACACGATAGGCTCCTTTTTTGCTTTTGATGAACACAGCAATTTTGTAGCCACTGCTTGCTGAGAGACACAATGTATGATCCTTCTGCCACCAAAGGAGTGAATGTGCTGCCACTGGTTGGATTGGCTTGGTAGTTTGCGTATCAGGACTTCATGGACTATGTGGGAAGATTAGGTCTGCATTTTATGTGCACTGAATTATAATGATTTTGCTTGCAGTTCACCATTCCTTTTAGGGGAACTGCAATGCCCTGTGCAGTAAGAGCTCTTTAATTCATTTTGAATGACTGCGTGTAGGATTTTTAAGAATAGCTGACTAATTTCACAGAATGAGCACTCATGCGTGTGTCTGCATAGCTCTCACAAAGTTCCCAAACCTGCTTTATTCGCCCCACTAACACGTCATACAGCGGTTAAGCTGCTGATTCTGGGTAGTGTAGTGACATGCAAATGAGCACCCAGTGGGCATGTTACTTTTTAACTTCCAGTTCACGTCATTACATAGGTTTCCCTAGAGCATTTGTCTGCTTGTACTGCTAAGCCTGGGATAAGTACGTACAGAATCAGTGGATCCACTCAAAGGCTGCTCTTTCATCCTATTGGACTCATGAGTTTGAACTTGGTCACTGATTCTGCATTGTAGTGGTTGCAAACCAGGCACACAATTAGGTAATGGTGGGTACATAAAGTGACAAAAACAGTACACCCCACTAAGCAAAATACACCCCTGGGTTCTTTACCTTTGCTGTACTTTAAAAAGGCAATCCAAGCGGGCAAATTATTATTATTATTTAGCATAGGGTTGAATGGGGACTCCGGAGCTGACCCTCATTAATTTCAGCTCTGGGGCCCCCCTGCTTCCGGAGATACTTACCTCTGTAGGGGGTGCTGATAGCCGCTCCGACTCTCTAGTAGGGATCACATAATAGCCGCTTTTCAAAGCCCCCACACCCTGCGGGCCAATAGAAAGCGTGATGTCATCTGCTGCGGCTTCCTATTGATCCACCTGACGCGTGAGCTTTAAAAAGCAGAGAGATACCGGCACCCCCTATGGAGGTAAGTATCTCTAGAAGCAGGGGGTGCCCAGAGCTGAAATTAATGGGGTTCAGTTCAGAAGACCCCCTGCTTCAATCCTATGTAATATGTGTGTGTGTATACATAAGGTGACCAGGTGTCCCGGTTTAGCCGGGACAGTCCCGTTTTTTTAACCTCTGTCCCGGTTTTTTAGTCTCTACCCGTTTTTTTAGTCTTTGCCCGGCTGCCCTGCATTCTGTAAAATGTTCCGTTTTTTTTGTGGCTGTTCCGCTTTTGACCATCAGAGCAGGGGGGGCAGCAGAGAGCAGACAATGCATGGAGGAGAGCAGGGGCCGGGTCTGAACTGCGGAGCCCAGCAGTGAGACCCGGAAGTGTCAGTGAGAACTTCCGGTGTCTGTTGCCAGGGCTCAAGATGGCTTCCCCCACCCATGCAGGTATGGTCCAGAATGGGACACACTCATTCACACAATGGGGGGACAGAGAAGCCATCTTGAGCCCTGGCAACAGACACCGGAAGTTCTCACTGACGTACGCGCCACTTCCTGAAGATTGACAATTTGCAGAGACCACGCACAACTATGCTGAACGCTGTACTTGTGGCCCTCCCCTCACCTATTGCCATTTCCATTTCGCAGCTGAACCAACAGGTACCTTAATCGCAGATTGTAATATTGGTTTTAAACAAGATATGTACATTCTAACCCAGAGAGATAAGCGCCAAACCAAAAAACCTCCAGTGCACGATCATCATCCAATGATGTAGCTCTCGGGGGGTATATGGCCTGCGCTAAGCGGGGAAAAATGATTCCTTCCTGACTCCAAATAATGCGCAATTGCAGGATTACTACCTGGTCCATACACATTCCACCACATTGTTTACTTATTTGGCTTATCCTGTATATAGGCCCATGTTCAGGAGCAGAATAGCCTGGGAGAGCCCATATTATTACGTCTGGCTGCACAAGAGCGGCCGGGACCCCAACCAGAATTTTTTAAATTAAATGACCTCACTATAACCTACAGTTACGACTACTTTTTTTTCCCTTGGGTGCTTCCTTATTAAAATACATAAGAGCACTAGACGTATTCATCCTCCCATACCCACCTCCCACATTACCCCTCTCCTAGAAATCCCACTCTGATACCCATCCCTCTCTCCATCCATACCTCTTCACCGCATCCACATTGACTTCTTCCCCATCCCCGTCTCTAACCTCCATCCATTCGCCTCTAGTAGATGGTCTTGCCTCCACTCTCGACTAAACCCCATCCCTCTCTAATCTACTCACATATCATACTTGGGTTCTCTGAACCAATCACCAGCTAGCAGATAAAATCCCAAGAGCGTAAAACATGACAATGCTCGATCGCAAACGGCTACGCTCTCCTCTCTCAACCATCCTCTCTCTCTCACCCATGCGCCTATTCTCTCTCTACTACTCTCTCTCTCTACTAACTATTGCAAGCAATCACCACTCTCTACTCACCATCCCTCCTCTCTCACCCATCCTCTCCTACTCCTGGGTCAAACCTGCGGATTTATTGCGCATTTGGAATCTACCGCTTACATTCGCGGATGCCACATGTGATACCTGGACAACCAAGGACCATGCCAAACTAGGAGGTACTTTACAGGAACAATCTACCCTAAGTCTCCTGCGTCAGAAAGCGTTATCGACACATGCAGGGTGCTAATGCTAATAATAATAATGGAGACATCAGTATTGGCATCGGGCTACCTCAAACCCACCTGCGCAACTGACACCCTCTAAATTCAGATTTGTCGTTTTGTTCCCCAATGCAACTACAAACACATCACGCGAAATGCTCAAAGAACTAGATTGGTTTCCCATCACACTCGAGTCTGGCGCAAAGCTTCAGCCTTCCTGTCTATGGCCTTCAAATTCTTTTGGCAAGCGATACCCAGCCCCATATCTGAACAAGCTCCTCACCCCTACATATGAACAGCATTACCACCATGAGATTCAGATCCAAAAAGACTGTTCATCGGTACCAAGACTCAACAAATGTATCCGGATCCGTTCCTCCTTCTCGATTACCAGTGCCCCCAAACAGACAACAACTACCAGAGATAATACTGGTCCTGTACTGTTTCATAAGCCCATAATATATTTATTTATCGTTAACCTGGCATAGCAAATGTCTGTAATAATGATATACTCTGTTCATTTATGAAAACTGTATTTGGTAACCATGTATCTTATCTGTCTTAAACTCTGTGCCACAGGGACAATACTGAAAACGAGAGTAACTCCCTCAATGTATGACTTCTCGCAGTAAAAATTTTATAATAAATAAATCCTCTGATCTCCTCAACGCCATCCCTCTCTATCTATCCATCCCTTCTCTCGATTCCTTCGCCATCTCCCTCTTATGCCATCCTCTACTCTCATCCTCTTCCTCAATCCATCCTCAATCCATCCTCTACTCATCAACTATCCCTCCATCCCACCCTGATCATCCAACTTCTCTCTCAACCATCCCCATCGGCTCTTCACCCATCCCCATCTCTCTCTCAGTCTCTGACCCATCCCTCTTCTCCATGTCTCGACCCATACCCTCTAACTCTTCCGTCGCACCATCTCACCTCAACCTTACCACCCCCCCTATCCGAGAAAACTGAGACAAGGCAGAGGAAATGCAAAAAAAGTCAAGGACGAAAAGAAGTGACGAAGCGTCGCGCGAAGGCGCGTAGGATAAGAGAGAAAGTCCTACCCCTTCTCTTACGTACTCCATACTCATATCCCCGAATCCTATCTCCTCAAGGTTTCCAGTCCTCACAACTACTGGATCCTACAGCTCTCCAATCTGTACCTACTTATACCTCTATTACCAGACCAGGGCTCAATATCTAGTATCACAGCAATATGCCTCACATATCTAGAACATTTAGATCATCAAAAATCCTTCCTCTGTCTTACCCCGCCTCACTATCTCTCCCCAGCCACAATAACTCCCCTCTGCGTCATCAACTACAGCGAGAAGATCAATGACCGGACCATCGCGTCGAGATACCGCTCGGCAAAGTGATCTCTCGTCTAAGCGCCCAATCCTCTCTGTATCATCACATAAATATCTAGCAACAAATCTGCTGTCAAACAGCCATCATAACCTCAAACAGTGCACCTCTATCTAACTCTCGCCAATCCTTCGCCTCCTTCTATAATCAATCCACTCTCTCCTCTCTACTCATACTCTCCTTCTCTTACTCTCACGCATCAGGGGGAGAGGGAAGGAGCCGCCAGCAGCAGGGGGAGAGCCGAGGAGACCCAGTTTAGCAGTGAGAGAGTGTAGCAGGGGTGGAGGGAGGGAGGAGGCTAGCGCAAGAGGGCGAGATGGTGGACTCTTTGAACAGGCGAGAGAGGAAGAGAGGGTAGAGAGGGAGGAGGAGATGGAGCCAGCGCCAGCAGGGGAAAGGAGGAGGAAGGCCCGCAGCGAGCAGGGGAAGAGCGAGGAGGCCGCAGCAGCAGGGGGGAGAGAGGCCTCGCAGGATGGAGAAACCACAGCAGCAGGAGAGAGAGGAGGAGGCCCGCAGCACAGGGGAGAGGAGGACGAGGAGCTGCGCAGCAGCAGAGGGGCAGAGGAAGGAAGAGGAGGAGCCTGCAGCAGCAGCGGGAGAGGAGGAAGAGGAGGAGGCGCAGCAGCAGGGGAAGGAGGAGATGAGCGAGACGCGCAGGCCAGCAGGGCGTGCCGTAGTGGGGAAAGAGGAGGAGGCTCCGCAGCAGCAGTTGGCGGGGAGTTGGAGGAAGGGAGCGAGGAGGGGCCGCAAGCAGCATGGGGGAGAGGGCGGATTGCACGACAGCAAGGGAGCGAAAGGAGGAGGCAATTGCCAGCAGCGGGGGAGGAGGAGAAGGAGAAGGAATGCAGCAAGGGTGAGAGAGGGAAGGCGTGCAGAACAGGAGAGAGGGACGGAGAGCACCATAGCTAAGGGGCGGAGTTGGCACAGGAAGAGGAGGCACAAAGCCAGCGGGGGGAGAAAGGGAGGTACACAGCACTGGGAATCGGGGAGAGGAGGACGGACGGCGGTAGCTCAGCAAGACGGGGGAGAGGAGGAGGGAGGCGCGCGATGCAGCATTGGGTAGGGAGAGAGAGCGAGGAAATGCGCCGCAGTAGCTAGAGGGGAGAGGCAAGAGGCGCGCAGAAGCAGGGGAGGGAGGATGGGGACGCGCGCAGCAGGGGCAGGAGGAGGGGTCACGAAGAGCCGGGGGAGCGATATGGGGGGAGGAGGAGCGCACGCGTAAGAGCAGGGGAGTGGGGAAGGAGGCGGAAGCACACACAGCAAAGGGCGAGATAGAAGGAAATGAGGCAGGTGGGTGAGCTTAGCGCACCAGACGACGGTAGAGGCCAGCCTGGCTACAAACTTCAAGACACTCTACGGACGACCACAGTGAATGCGCACAGGATTTCCTGTCCCAGCTCTCCCCCTGTAGTCTCGTGGGCCATGAGTTTGACAGCCCTGCTGTATACCTTTCTTTTTCTAGAAAGATGTACTAACTTTCTTTTTTGCAAGATATCATTGTATCTGCATCACAGTCTCCATGGGTTAATGGAATAACCACATTTTAACTGCCCTTACTGAAAATAACCCCTTTCCTTGGTGTGGGAAAATCCTTCTCCAACTTTAAGCGGTTAGCACCCGTGCGTGTTGAAATAGAGCCCACCATCTCAACATACCATTCTGTAACAACCAATGTAGAAGGCCCCTAGATCGATATTCATTAAGCATGCCTTTTTAAGAATGTGCCTGATATCAGTATACCACTTGCAAAGGACAAGACAGGTTGCCTAATGTTTCGTATTCTCTAACGTGTGCAAGGAGTATCTTCATCTCTCGATAAGCGGAGAGGCAGGCTACAGGCCGCTGGAGCTGAGCGGCACTATCTGAGCGGCGTTGAAGACTCCTGCCATATTATTCTCTTGTGTTTGATGGCAAGCTAAGACTACTATGCAACACTTATTAACAATACAGTAATTAGAACCGGCGCATTGTGTGAGGCGTGTTAAATTATATTGGAGAATGCTATCATTCCCTAATAAGAAATGGTTCAAAGAAGACTGTGCGAGTTGTCTGGCATTCCGATTGGCTGATAATCACCATGTTTAGTCATTCGACAGAGGAAGTTTCAATTCAGACTGAGTAGAGCTACGAGGCCTGTCGCCAGAAGTAACAACGCGCCACAAAGATCCACAGGGAGAAGAGCAGGCAAGCCAGAAGCATTGTGTATGCAAAAATAGTAATTTGTAAAGAACGATTGTGCTCACTGCCGCAATTACATACAGGGGAGTTAGGATTTGTGTGTAATGTTCAGTAAATATCAATGAATTGTCATAAAAACTGAATTCTTTTTGAGTTAGTCTCGACCCTGCCAGATATTGTTTTTTGGTGTGCATATTCTCTATATCAGAGGGACAGGGTGGTGGCCATTTCCAGGTCTTCAAGGGCACCACCCCCACAAATAGCCGTCAGGTTTTGAGATATCCTGCTTCAGACACAGCGGTCAATAGTAGCGTCAGTCTTCGACTCGAAGAAGACGAGCACAATTGAAACGCTGTAATAAAGCAGGGAGATCATGAAAACCACTGACTGTGTGGTGGCCCTTGAGGACTGAGTTGGCACACCCTCTCTAAAGGACACCCTTGTATGGCTAAAAACTCCTAGCGGCTCAGGTCTCAGGGCTGTTCCGTGGTGGCCCTGAAGAGTGGAGGACCTCCTAGAAAGTCCAATTTTCTGTGTTTAATTTCTGGTAGACTCCTGTAGTAGTTTCCACCTTCTCAGAGTGAAACATTTCAAAAGGGTCCCATTGTCTCCTGGTCAGTATGGTTAACAAGTGTTTACTATAGTACAATTTCCTCCCATTGGTCATTCAGACTTGGATTATAATGATGATGATGATAAATATTTTTGCCATGAAAGCAACATGTTATCATCCCTTTCCATTGCATGCTAATTGATAAAGGATACACAACTTTCCATGACTGCTAGATAATATGATGGACAGGAGCTATGGAGCTTTCGATGGCCAAAGGAGAAGGATGAAGTATGAAATTGTTCAGAGAAGGCTCAATATCTAAGGTCCATTTAAGAAATAGCCTTTCTTTAACTTGAGTTTCCGTTGTTTTTCCTCTCTCTCTCTCTCTTACATGCTGTGTTCAGAATATTCAGAACCGGGAATTCCATCGGCCATCTCAATTGGTTAAGACTTGGAACCTTGTACGGACAATTAAAGACATCTGTTAAAGATAGATATAAAGTATACATGGGATCAGGGGGGTTGGTGGTGACATACAGTATACAGAAATATAAGTAGGTGTGTATTGTCTTTAAGGAAGAGATTTATTACCTCTCGAAAGGCAGTATATAATAAATAGTATACTTCCAGCCAGATCCAGGCAACAAGTGGCAACCTGTATTGCAATGTTGTCGTTTTATGTGACAAGAGAAGCTCTGCAAGCGAGTTCTGACATTACTGTGTGGCTGCAGACAATATTTACAATGCAATTACTAGAAATCTCCTCACATCCCCATTGCTGATGTGCCTAGGGTTGTCAGGTGGGTTCTCAAAAATATTGGGCACAATGGGTGAAAAAAGGGGGTTGCCAAGGGCTCGAGAACACACACACAACACACCACAACACACACACACACACACACACACACACACACAACACACACCACACTCTCCTCTCCATGACGTTCCTCCTTGGGCCTTACCCAAAGGCTCCTGACACATCCTCATGATTGGCTGCATTATCCAGTACCTTGCCAATCAGTGCACGGAGGAAGCGCTAGCAATAGCCTGCTCGCTCCCTGCTCTGGGAAATCCTGGCCGCCCAAGCAGTCAGGTTTCCACGTGTTCAGAGATGGGTAATACCGGTATACACATACAGTGGCAGCATTATTCTCACCCTATTTTTACTGGACAGTCAGTTTAATACTGGGACACCTGGCAAACCCTAGACCACTGTGCCCTTTAAACCATATAGCACAGTGCACTAACTACAATTCTCAGAACCCCCAACAGGGCCATGGTTTCAGGATATCCCTGCTTCTGCCACAGGTGACTCAGTCGAAGACCGTGCTATGAAAGCTAGGATATTCTTTAAAACCTGACCTGTTGGGGGGGACTTCAGGACTGGCTAAGGGCTGGGGACCCGCTGCGCCCAGTGGTCTGCGGGCTGGGCCACACGAGCGTCCCCACCGACAGGGAATCCTCCCGAGCCGGGTCCCGGTCCCCCCCGGCACGGCCAGCTCACTACACGCTGATGACGCGTCAGCCGCAGGGGATTCAAGAGAATGTAATCCCAAGAGTCGACGCGTTACGTGGTGTGGCTGTGAGCCAATGAGGAGGGGAGGCTTCGGGGAGCGGGGAGGAGAGTTGGTGGAAGGGGGAAAGCAGCGTGAGTGCGCCTGTGTGTGTGTGGTGTGTGTGGTGTATGTGTGTTGCCTGAGTGGTGAATGCCTGTCTGGTGTGTATGTGTGTGCTGAGTGCCTGTTGTGTGGTGTGCCGAGAACGTGAGTTGACTGTCTGTCGTGTGTGTGTGGTTGTGTTGTGCCTGTTTGTCTGGGTGTGTGTGTGTATGTGTGTGATGTGCCTGTCTGTCTGTGTGTGTGTTTATGTGTTGCCGTCTGTCTGACTCCTAATATGTCTGAAGAACAGTTGGCATAACTACAGGTTTAACCACGAATTGCTCTGCTAACACTTTTTACAAATAACTACTATGAAAAATGTGCTTAGCGTACATAACTTAGAGAGCGAGAGAGAGGAGGAGAAATTCAGTAAGGTTCAAGAAAGCATGTATATGTATACTGGTAAACTACTAGTATATGTTATCCAAGAGTGTTAACACTACCTAGGGCTATTTTCCTTTTACATTTTCAGGCGCAATAATTTTTATGAATCATTTTATTTTCATTATAGTTTATCAAAACTGCTGCCGTTGATAAAAAAAAAATATCCCAGATTTCAGTGCCCTTGTCCTGTTTCCTGTATAATTATTGAAAATTAAACAGACATATGATATAGATGCTTTTTGAAATGCAAACAGGTTAGCAATTGTAAAATTTTGGATTATCTAAATAGGGTTGAATTATGGTTTGTTTTGTTAAATGACGTACACATTATCCTAAATAATTGTACTTGTATTCTTATGTACAACTCATCCCATTTTTATTTATTATGCTGCCAAAAAAAATATACAATTGTATTTCAGAAACCTACTGGGTACGTACTGACGATTTCAAGTGGAAGGTTGTGCAAGTCTCTCATCTTTGTTACACAGGGAGTAACTTGGGTGAGGCTAGGAGAACCCACTCAACGGCCTTCTGAACTGAGATGAATCAAGGTGGGGGGCTAATTGTAGTAATTCCCAGGCTCGAGTATCACGTTGGCACTTGTGTTGAAATACATTGCAGTAAGATTAGCAAACATGTGGCACTGTTTACCACCCTTATTAATGTTCTTGTGGGCCAACATGTATTTTCTTTTTTTTTGTTTGCAAGTAAATACCAATTTCCCCAAATCTTCCCTGTGACACTTTTTTTTTAATAGCATTTTTTTATGGGCCTCATATGATTTTGACACCTTATAATGATTCTACCTGTTTTGTCAGGTGGTATTTGTTTTTTTTTTTTGTACATGTAACAAATACCCATGACAGATGATTAAAAGCTAAAAAAATAAATGTTTTCCTAAAGTTGACTTGCTATCACAGACCATTATTAATGTGATAAGAGATTAATATATTATGCACTCCAGTATTTACCAAAGTTTCTTGTCTGTGCTTCAGGTGTGTAGAATGCTCAGTTTGAGCTCTCCAAATGGTTCTCTGGCTGTCCTGGGAGAAACATCACACGTGGTCTTTTCAGCTAATTCTTAACAACATTGACTGACCCATTGTTGAAACTATTCTGGTGTGTTGGAGACATGCTATGATGCTCTACGTTGGCTATTCGAATGTGCTCTCATTATGATTGGCCTTACTTATTTTCCCCTCTGACGTTGACGGATCCACTCCTGTATCTCCTGCTACATTCCGTTTGCCTTGAGTGGATCTCTTATCGTTGTTGACCTTGGTTGCCCCTGGGCTTCTTCTGGTGGACCTTTCCTGACGTGTGTGGCTGGCAAGATGATGTGCGAAGTGATGCCCACCATACAATGAGGAAACCGTGGGGGGCTCTACTACTACAGCTCTGATGATGCCAACTTGAGGCAGTGATGGTGAACATGTCTAAACGAGCGGGAACGATTGTTGGAGACTCTCCGAGAGGAGACTCAGGACAGTCTTTGGCGACAGTCAGTTACGCGCGGGAACTGGCCATGAAAAGGAGTCTCTGCAGAGGCAGCTAAAACTCGCCCTGCCAAAGGTTAGAACATCTCAGTCTTCCTGCATGTACCCTCAATACTACACCTATATGGGTCTCAACGGGTGTGCCGGGACGCTAATAGTAGCCACAATACAATCAATGGCGGCTTCCTATTGGGTAATATTTACAAATCACTTTAAAAAACAGCAAGTAACAACAGTAAAAAAAGCGTATAAATGTGGGGTGGGATTGCTGCTTAAGTACATCTGTCTGATTTTGAAAGAATTGCGCGCCATCACTACATCCTTTTAGCTAAATGTGGCAATGAAGAAACCTAATGCCCAAGTGGAGAATCACAATAATATTAGTTGTATTGTATTGTATTGTATGTCTTTATTTATATAGCGCCATTAATGTACATAGCGCCACAGTAGATAATAAGTGGTAATCGAATAAATAAAAGATAATATAAATAACAGATCATGGGAATAAGTGCTTAGACAAACATAACATTAAGGAAGAGGAGTCCCTGCCCAAGGAGCTTACAATCTAATGGTAGGTAGGGAGAACGTACAGAGTACAGGAGGAGGAGTTCTGTTGTAAGTGGGTCTGCAGGGGCCAAGCTTTATGTTGTCATGTGTCCAGATTATTCAGTGTATTCGTATGCTTCTTTAAGCAAGTGTGTCTTAAGGGGGTCTTAAAGGTGGATAGAGAGGGTGCTCAGTCGGGTAAGAGGGGAAGGGCATTCCAGAGGTGTGGGGCCGTCAGTGAAAAAAGGTTTAAGGCGGGGAGGGGCTTTAGATAAAAAGGGGTTAGCAAGAAGACATCTTGAGCAGAACGCAAGGTCGGGGTGGTGGTGCATAGCGAGAAATTAGGGCTGAGATGTAAGGAGGGCAGAAGAGTGTTAAAAGCTTTTAAAAGTGAGGAGGAGAATGGAGTGGGAGATGCGGGATTTGATTGGAAGCCAGGAGAGGGATTTCAGGAGGGGAGGATGCTGAGACAGATCCAGGAAGAGTAGAGTGATTTGGCAGCAGCATTTGGATAGATGTAGGGGAGACGGGGTGAGAGGCAGGAAGGCCGGACAGGCAGGAGGTTACAGTAATCAAGACGGGGAGAGAATGAGGGCCTGAGTCCGAGTTTTTTAGCAGTCGAGCAACAGAGGAAAGGGGTATCTGTTTATATTGCGGAGGAAGGAGGAAAAGAAGCGACAAGTTTTAGAAATGTTTTGAATGTGAGGGGCGAATGTGAGGGAGGAGTGAGTGTGACCCCTAGGCAGCGTGCTTGGGCTACAGGGTGGAGATCGTAGTTCCAACAGTAATGTGGAAAAAGGTAGTAGGGCCAGGTTGGGAGGATGTATGAGTGAGCTTGTTTTAGCCATGTTGAGTTTAGTTCAACCATCAAACAAAAAATTATATTTGCAAAACACTTTTCCTAATCGGTAATAGTGGAAGTGAAGAATTAACTTTTCTATTCAATGTGGACAGGGTGCCTTGTATAAATTGTACTGAGGATCTCTTCAACCTCTCTACAATTCCTTCTTCTAGACCAAGTACAAACTTAAAATCGGCACCTGCAGTTTATCATCATGAACCAAAAACAGAACCAAAAACTGGAGCACTTTCCAATGATTGGTGGACTTCCTAAGTTTAGAGTGGTTATGGATGAACCCCAGTAATATTTTCGAGTCCATGGGTTGGGCATTTTTTTTAATTCACACGATAGGCCCTTTTTTGCTTTTGATGAACACAGCAATTTTTGTTAGCCACTGCTGCTGAGAGACACAATGTACTGATCCTTCTCCACAAAGGAGTGAATTGTTGCTGCACTGGTGGATTGGCTTGGTAGTTTGCGTATCAGGACCTCATGGACATTGTGGGAAGATTAGGTCTGCATTTAGTTGCAACTGAATTATAATGATTTTTTGCAGTTCACCATTCCTTTTAGGGGAACTGCAATGCCCTGTGCAGGTAAAGCTCTTTAAGTCATTTTGAATGACTGCGTTTGTATGGATTTTAAGAATAGCTGACTAATTTCACAAGAATGAGCACTCATGCGTGTGTCTGCATAGCTCTCACAAAGTTCCCAAACCGCTTTATCGCCCCACTAAACACGTCATACAGCGGTTAAGCTCTGATTCTGGGTAGTGTAGTGACATGCAAATGACGACCCAGTGGGCATGTTACTTTTAACTTCCAGTTCACGTTATTACATAGGTTTAGGTTTCCCTAGAGCATTTGCTGCTTGTACTGTAAGCCTGGGAAAGTACGTACAGAATCAGTGGACCACTCAAGGTGCTCTTCATCCTATTGGACTCATGAGTTTGATTGGTCACTGATTCTGCATTGTAGTGGTTGCAAAACCAGGCACCCAATTAGGTAATGGTGGGTACATAAAAGTGACACAAAACAGGACACCCCACTAAGCAAATACACCCCTGGGTTTCTTACCTTTGCTGTACTTTAAAAAAGGCAATCAAGCGGGCAAATTATTATTATATTTAGCATAGGGTTGAAGGGGACTCGGAGCTGACCCTCATTAATTTCAGCTCTGGGCGCCCCCTGCTTCCGGAGAATACTTACCTCTGTAGGGGGTGCTGATAGCGTCTCCGACTCTCTAGTAGGGATCACATAATAGCCGCTTTTTCAAAGCCCCCACACCCTGCGGGCCAATAGAAAGCTGAGTGTATCTTGCTGCGGTTCCTATTGTCCACCTGAGCGTGCGCGTTTAAAAAGCATGAGAGATACCGGCACCCCCTATGGAGGTAAGATCTCTAGAAAGCAGGGGGTGCCCAGAGCGGAAAGTTAATGGGGTTCAGGCAGAAGACCCCCTGCTTCAATCCTATGTAATATGTGTGTGTGTATACATAAGGTGACAAGGTGTCCGCGTGTAGCGGGACAGTCCCGTTTTTTAACCTCTGTCCCGGTTTTTAGTCTCTACCCGTTTTTTTTTAGTCTTTTGCCGGCTGCCCTGCATTCTGTAAAATGTTCCGTTTTTTTTTGTG
Organism: Ascaphus truei; assembly: GCA_036426205.1. Taxonomy (NCBI): domain Eukaryota; kingdom Metazoa; phylum Chordata; class Amphibia; order Anura; family Ascaphidae; genus Ascaphus; species Ascaphus truei. The sequence continues at coordinate 63,266 of WSYH01002334.1, forward strand.
CTGTTCCGCTTTTGACCACAGAGCAGTAGGGGGGGCAGCAGAGAGCAGACCAATGCAATGGAGGAGAGCAGGGCCGGGGTCTGAACTGCGAGCCCAGCAGTGAGAACCGGAAGGGTCAGTGAGAACTTCCGGTGTCTGGTTGCCAGGGCTCAAGATGGCTTCCCCCACCCATGCAGGTATGGTCAGAATGGGACACACATCAACACAATGGGGGGGACAGAGAAGCACAGCACAGCTAGGAGAGAGAGAGAACACACACAGGCAAGCATGAGGAGAGGCAGAGAGAGAGAGACACAGGCAAGCATGAGGAAGGCATGAGAGGGACAAGCACAGATGAGGAAGCAGAGAGAGAGAGAGACACACAGGCCAGCATGAGGAGAGGCAGAGAGAGAGACACACACAGGTACAGCATAGAGCGAGAGAGAGACCACAGACAGCATGAGGAGAGGCAGAAGAGAGCACTACAGGACAGAGAGAGGCACAGAGAAGAGAGAACAGCACAGCTTGAGGAGAGGCAGAGAGAGAGAGAGACAATAGCACAGCAGAGGAGGGCAGAGACGAGAAGAGAGAGCACACAGGCACAGCATGAGGAGAGGAGACGAGAGAGAGAGACACACAGGCCAGCATGAGGAGGCAGAGAGAGAGAGAGACACACACAGGCACAGCTGAGGAGAGGCAGACGAGAGAGAGACACACAGGGCACAGCATGAGGAGAAGGCAGAGAGGAGAGAAAGGAAACAGGCACAGCATGAGGAGTTGGAAGAGGAGAGGCGAGAGGACACACAGGAACAAGCATGAGAGAGCGCAGAGACAGAGAGAGAGAGACACACACAGTGACAAGCCGCGATGAAGAGGCAGAGGAGAGTAGAGACGAGAGAGAGGAGAGACACACAGGCACAGCATGAGGAGAGCAGAGAGAGAGAAGAGCACACAGGCACAGCATGAGGAGAGAGCAGAGAGAGAGACACACAGGCACAGCAGGAGAGGGCAAGAGAGAGAGAGACACAGGCACAGCATGAGGGGAGAGGCAGGGAGAGAGACACACACAAGGTACAGCATGAGGAGGAGAGAGAGAGAGAGGACAAACACAGGAACAGCATGAGGAGAGCAGAGAGAGAGACACCCACAGGCAACGAGCATGAGGAGAGGCAGAGCGAGAGAGAGAGAGAAGAGACACAGGCACAGCATGAGGAGAGGGAGAGAGAGCAGCAGAGAGAGAGAGAGACACACACACAGGCGCAGCATGAGGAGAGGCAGCGAGAGAGAGAGAGAGGAGAGACACACCACAGGCACAGCATGAGGGAGGAGAGAGAGAGAGACACACAGGCACACAGCAGAGGAGAGGCAGAGAGAGAGAGACACACAGGCACAGCATGAGGAGAGGCAGAGAGAGGAGAGACACACACAGGCACACGCATGAGGAGAGGCAGAGAGAAGAGGAGAGACACACATAGGCACCGCATGAGGAGAGGCAAAGAGAGAGAGAGAGAGACACACAAAGGCACAGCAGTGAGGAGGACAGAGAGGAGCGACACACAACAGGCAACAGCAGGAGAGCCACGAGAGCAGAGAGAGAGAGGAACACACACAGGCCACAGCATGAGGAGAGGCAGAGAGAGAGAGCACACACAGGACAGATGCAGAGAGAGCGAGAGGACAACACAGGCACAGCATGAGGAGAGGCAGAAGAGAGAGAGAGACACACATAGGCAAATACAGCATGAGGAGAGGCAGAGAGAGATGAGAGACACACACAGGTACAGCATGAGGCAGAGAAGCAGAGAGAGAGAGACACACACACACACAGGCACAGCTGAGGAGAGGCAGAGAGAGAGGACACACGGAGCACAGATGGAGGAGAGCAGAGAGAGAGAGACACAGGCACAGAATGAGGAGAGGCAGAGAGAGAGACACAGGCACAGCATGAGGAGAGGCAGAGAGAGAGAGAGAGAGAGAGACACAGGCACAGCATGAGGAGAGGCAGAGAGAGAGACACACAAAGGCACAGCTGAGGAGAGGCAGAGAGAGAGACACACAGGCACAGCATGAGGAGAGGCAGAGAGGGAATGGGAAGAGGGGCACCAGAGCGTGGGGGGGGAGAGAGAGACACAAAGAATGGGGGGGGGGGAGAGAGACAGAATGGGGGGGAGACAGAGAATGGGGAAGAGAGACTGAGAATGGAGGGGAAAGAGACAGAAAATGGAGGAGAGACAGAGAAAGGGGGGGGGGAGGAGAGAGACAGAATGGAGGGGAGAGAGACAGAGAGATGAGGGAGAGAGAGGAAGAGAGAGACAAAGAATGGGGAAAGAGAGAGACACACAGACATGGGGTGGGGTAGAGAGGGTTTCGAGGAGACAGGACAGAGGAATTGGAGGGGAGAGAGAGATGAGAAGGGGGGGGGGAGAGGAGAATGGGGGGAGAGAGAGAGAGAATGGCAGAGAGAGGGCAGTGAGGGGAAGGGAGGCGAGGGGGAAAGACAATCGGTGGTGGGACGGAGATGAGGAGAATCGGGAAAGAGAGACATGGGGGTGGAGAGAGAGAGAAGGGGGGAGGGAGGAGAGACGAGATATGGGGGATAGAGGGAGAGGGAGAATGGAGGGAGAGAGAGAGATGGGGAAGGAGGAGAGAGAGAGAATGGGGGAAGGGGAGAGAGGAGACGAGGAAGAGAGAGAGAGAAATGGGGGAGGAGAGAATGTGTGGGGGAGGGAAGAGAGAGAATGGGGGGTTTTCACAGAATTGGGGGAGGAGATCAGGATGGTAAGGAGGGAGACAGAGAGGTGAGAGGGAGAGAGGCGTGAGGGGAGTGGAGATGGAGGAGAGAGACAGAATGGAGGGGAGAGTTAGAAGAAAGAGGAATGAGGCGAGGGGAGAGGAGAGAGACAGGGAATGGGGGAGGAGGGAGAGAGGACAGACAGAGAATTAGGGGGAAGAGGAGGGAGAGGACAGAGAATGGGGGAGAGAGAAGACAAGAGGGAGCAGAAAATGGAAGGAGAGGACAAAGGCAAGGCGAGATGGAGAGCAGAGAATGGGGGAGAGAAGAGACAGAGCAGGGGGGGGGGAGAGAGAGAGACAGAGAATGGGGGAGAGAGAGACAGACCAGAGAATGGGGGGGGAGAGAGAGACAGAGAATGGGGGGGAGAGAGACAGAAAATGGAGGAGACACAGAATGGGGGAGAGGAGAGGGAGGGAGAGAATGGGGGAGAGGGAGAGAATGGGGGGGAGAGAGCGAGAGAATGTGGGTAGAGAGAGAATGGGGGGGAAACACAGAGAATGGGGAAGACACAGAGACTGGGGGGATTGAGACAGAGAATGGAGGGGAGAGAGAATGGGCGGGGGGAGACACAGAGAATTGGGGGATTGAGACAGAGAATGGAGGGGAGAAGAGAGACAGAGAGAATGGGGGGGAGAGAAACAGAAAATGGAGAGACAGAGAATGGGGGAGGGGAGAGAGACAACGAATGGGGGAGAAAGATAGAGACAAAGAATGGGGAGAGAGAGAGAGACAGAGAATGGGGGGAGGGAGAGAGACAGAATGGATGGGAGAAAAAGAGACAGAGAATGGGGGGGAAAGGCACAGAGAATGGGGGAAAAAGAGACACACAGAGAATGCGGGGGGGGAGAGAGAGAGAGACAGAATGGGGGGGAGAGAGACAGAAAATGGAGGAGAGACACAGAATGAGAGGGGGGGAGAGAGGGAGGGGAGGGGGGGAGAGAATGGGGGAGAGAGGGAGAGAATTGGGAGAGAGAGCGAGAGAATGTGGGGAGAGAGAGAGAGGGGAGGTGAGAGAGGGGAGGAGAGAGAGGGGGGAGAGAGAATGGGGGGAGAGGGAGAATGAGGGGAGGGAGAGAGAGAGAGAATGGGGGGAGATAGAATGGGGGGAGGGGGGGGAAAGAGAGAGAATGGGGGAGAGAGAGACAGGGAAGGGTGGAATGAGAATGTAAGGGTGGGGAGAACGAGAATAGAGGGATATGGGGGGAGGGTGAGAGAAAGGGGTGTGTGTGAAAGAAGGGGGGACAGAGCGGGGTAGAGAGACAAAGGAGAAGGGGCGCAGTTGGTGATATCATTTGTTTTATAAAAAAAAAATTCATGTGTCCCGGTTTTTACTTTTGTAAATCTGGTCATCCTATGTATACAGTATATACTTTTCACCAGCTTGGATTGCTATGGTGTCTGTCACCATTACCTAAATTTCTATACCTAAAATTATAGTATCTAGAACAAGTAATCTGCCCAGCAAGCAACATATATCATATTCACATTGTCTCAAGATCTTTGACTTTGAACACTGAGGAGTTGAAAGCTGCTCCTAATTATAATGATAATGTAATTTTTTTTATATATATATAAATGTTAATTGTTGTAGTTTTTGTTTTCCATGTTTTTATTTAGGAAACTAAAGACATGGTTTAAGTATGCTCGAAGGTATATGTTACGCGAAAAGAAGGGTCTCCCTCATGCATGGCAAAAGTTACAACCCAGACTCCATTTTGGATTTACCATTAAACATTACCATTAAACAACAAACATATCACAGTTCTGTATATAACATATCCTTTAACAGTTGTAGGTAATACTAAAAGCATTAAAACACATTATTTTGTGAAGCTATTACAACTCGACTATTCTGATTTTAAAATATCTTATACGTCCTACGCAAAAAAAAAATATTAATTATTTTAAAGGTTAATATATTTAATCTGGCTTGAGTACTAGTTTATAGGATGACTTGCAGAACATGATTATAGTTTAATACACCCTCTAAGTTGATTTAAGAGCACAGTGTAGTTAATTTAGATTCCGTGGGTGGTACATTGAAGGGTTACAGGAGCGACGTGGCCCATAAGTATTTTTACACTTAAGTTATAAAACAAACCACACGGCATGATCATACTAATAGAGAGTCATGAATGGCTGGTTTAATGGCATAAGAACTACTGGGGTTTATGGAGCAATCCTCTGCTGTTCACTCTCCGTAATAAACACACCTACTTTTTATTGTCGTCGTCACCTCACTTGACGTATAAATAAAGTTTGTATTGAATGAATTCAGAATTCCTTTCTATCATTCTTTATGTACAGGATAGAAAGTGGTGTGAGGGATTTTATACATTGCACTGGACATGGGCGAGTGGGTTTAACACAGGGGTGTGGCAACCCTAGTCCCCATGGTGCCACCAACAGGTCAGGTGTTAAGGATATCCCAGCTTCAGCACTGGTGGCTCAACCAGTCCCAGCTTCAGCACAGTCTTCAATGGAGCCACCTGTGCTGAAGCAGGGATATCCTGAAAACCTGACCTCATGGTGGCCCTTGAGGACTGGAGTTGCCCACTCCTAGTTTAACATTTGCTTTTAAGAATGAATGCACATTTAAAAAACTTTGGATTAAAACCTGTGTGTGTGTATAGAGAGAGGTGGACCTTAGCATGAAGGTGCTGGCCTCTGCAGTGGGAGGCAGACAAAACTGCATCACAAACTTATAAAGGCGCCAATGCAGCTGCAAGAAGGGCCGGCAGCACTATTATTATCTTTTCTTTGTATGGCGCTAACATTTTCTGCAGTACAATGTGAGAGGGAGGACAATAACATTGTATGACAAGAGTACATATATGGTCAGAAATACCGAGACAATAAGATTCTTGCCCCAAGGAGCTTACAATCTAGTTGGGGTTGGACAAATGTCCGGAAAATTAACATGATTGTCATGGATTCGGTGAAAAGACGACAGCGGAAGGGGAATTGTGAATGTGAATCCTGCCTACTGTCTGAATGCACACTTCCCATACTGTATTGCTGTTAGCTGCGCTGTCCTCCATGCACATACATGGCAATCCTGCTATATGTGCTACATTCAACTGCACAGCAAACCTAAAATACAACACAAATAATTACCAGGAAACCAGAATCCAAAGTACATGTTAATGTGCTCGCACAGAGGCATATGTCCTACATTTATGCAAAATGTTTGTTGCCCCTCCTCTCCCAAAATATGGAATGAAAAGGAAAACACTGTGAACCTTAGCAAGTCCCAGGTTACACAAAGCAAGCAGTGTGCTCACAGGGGTCTCTGCAAACCTTTCACCAACTCCCCCGGGGGCCTTCTGGGACCCACGTTACACAAAGCAGGCTGTGTGCTCAGAATGGTCTTGTATCTCGCTCTCAGATCCCTTCCTCACCTTCTTGCAATTGGCAGAAAATTCACTTTTTTCCCCATGCACGAGTTTCTTTTAAACGCCGTTTTTATTTAGTACTTTCAAGCAGGGCAGACACACATATATATTTTACTTCCAAATATTTATAATTAAAAAAAATTAAAATAACGGAGGTCTGCGTTTGGTCATCAAACAAATTATATATTGCACAGACTGAGGGAGAATCTGTGGGCAGAAAGATTACTGCAACCCACACTCAGCAGCTACGTGGGTATGAGATGAGTGTTCCTGAAATCTACACTTATGTAAGGCTGTCTATTGGAATCGCTGTCACACTCTTTCTTTCTACTCTGCCAGCATCTCTTACACACGCTCTTCCTTTTTACAGGAGTTCGCCGCTCTCACTAAGGAGTTGAACCTGTGTCGGGAGCAGTTGCTAGAGAGAGAGGAGGAGATCTCAGAGCTGAAGGCAGAGAGGAACAACACTCGGGTGAGTAAGGAGATAGGAGAAGGAGTGCTTCTTAAAGGGCATGGAGAGAGGTGGGGAGTAAGGGAAGGTTCTCAGTAAGGAGGAGGGCAGGAGCCAACCTTTCCTCCTCTCTCATCACCTTTGGAGTAGCAGGCAGCAAAGTGTTGACATGCTCTGGAGTGTAGTGGTTAAAAGCACAATAGCTTTTGTTTTCAGTGGCCGCGAGGCCGATAACACATTGAAGTGGTTAATGCAGCAGTTGTTGGTTGAAGAGGAGAGTTTTGCTCTTGCAGATTATTCTGTGCTTTTCAGTAAATGTGGAAACCGTACACAGTACTACACTGCAGTATCTGTATGCTTCACAGTTTAATAATACAGTCTCTGATTAGAACATATCATATTAACACCAACTAAACTGGCAAGTGAGTGGGAAGCTTTTATTAACTTTGCTGGTACAGAATGTCAGAGGTGTTGTAGGGTTCAATGGCAGTGTTGTCACCGATTATCCCAATATATCCCAACACATCGCTGCGGAGAGTACAGAAAAGACTGCTGCACATGCATGCACACACACACACGCACGCACACACGCACGCACATGCATGCACACACACATTAATCTACATATGTGGGCATATATACATTGGGAAAGTATGCTTTGGGATCAAAGCAAGCTAAAGGCAGTGACACATTTAATGGGTGATTGGCACCTTTAAAAATAAAATAAAAAGTCAAACAAGTATGGGCATTTTAAAATAATTGTTGAAAGTGTCAATGTTTGCATGGTGACCAAATGCTTTGGAGACTTTTTACGACTTTCACGTCATCTCTTTTATGACGAGCCTGTTTTGCCTCTGTAGGTAATTTGTCCGCCTTTATGTTTTTGTTCTTTGTTGGCAAAGTAATTATGTTGCCATTCACCAGTTAAACCTGTTGGAGCTTATGTAGCACAATATATATCAGATTAGATTACATTTGTCAGACCCAAAGCAAATAAACAACATTCACATTTTACAAAAATGACAATGTAAAACGTTTTTTATTCCATCAATAAATTGTTTTACAATATAATATATTTTTTTAATAAGACTGAATATGCTCCCAGTGGACTTATGAGTATTATCACGCAGTTAAATTACCATGGTGAATACCAATAAAATAACTAGACGGCAGATGATGTAGAAAGATGAGAATAACGAGTTTGTACAGATGTGGTGTATCCATAACCAGACATGGAAACAAAAGGTAATTTGGTGTCCTTTTCTATGGCCAACCTAAACACATAGTAATGTAGGTAGTTCATTTACAAGGGGGTCCCAGTATTTGTTTCACCCAAGAACAGGAATTGGTGTAGTCTCTGAAAAGCTGGCAGAGTCTCCTCCGTACATCTATTGGCATTACATTAATCTAAAGCCAGTGGGGTACTTTTGTAATTACAGGTGCCCCAATGAAAAGAAAAGTGTATATCTAAACGACACTAAGTAAATAACTGAGCTTTAATTAAGGAAATGTGATAGAAAGGGCATTTTATATTCCTCCTCGTCGGTATTCCAGAACCATCTCTAATCATTTCATTATCATTCTATGGGATTTCATGTTGATCCGTAGCAAAAAGGTGCCAGGATTTTAGTTCCCCTGAGTTCTCCCACCAAAATAGCTCTAAAGATCTGACCCATATGAACCGTCTTAGATACAGGACTTCGGCTGCTTTGGTAGTTATTTTAACCCATTCTGTCATGGGTTACTAAGCATTGCAAAGTCCCTTTTACAAATATAATTATTGGAGGGAACACAGATAATCAAAACACTTATAAAAAGTTCATAAAACCGACATTACTGTTCTGCCGGAGTGAAATGTGAATACGTTAGAAGTGGTAAAAATCCTGCAAAGATTTATGTGCAAATGGTTGTGGTAATGCAGTGTAAATAGGAAAGGAAGGGATACATGTGTACTGCGTAACATGGCTTGTTAACCCCTGCAGGGCTAAATGGTCCTGCAGCTAAGTACTGTAGACACAAGATTATGCCAAATGTAAATGTGTTGCAGGCCGCCTGGCACTGAACAGGTTAAGAGACAGGGGTAGCCAACCGCAGTCCTCAAGGGCCACCAACAGGTCAGGTATTAGGATTATCCCTGCTTCAGCACAGATGGCTCAACCAGTGGCTTAGTTGTTGACTGAGCCACTGATTGAGCCAACTGTGCTGAAGCAGGGATGTCCCTGATACCTGTCTTATAAGTGGCTCTTGAGGACTGGCGTTGGCCATCCCTGGGTTACAGGAACAAAAATGTGTATTTTGTTGTCTGGTCGTGCGGTCACCTGTGATAATGCCTGGATTTGTAACTTGTCTCGATATAAATTGCGCTACAAATTGTTAGAAATCATAGCTGGGATTATACAGCTCCAGATAACATGACATTCATGTAAAGGTCTTTTGGACTAAAACAAACCAAATCTCCAGGAGTTGTGAAGTCGCCTTGACAGGGGTGTTGAAGTATCTTCGTCTTTACGCATTGTCATTTTCCAGAGCTGCTAATGAGATTAGAGAGCGTGAATAGTAATATTTGAAGTCGTACTGTGTTTTTGGGACATCTTGCCTCACGTTAAATATAATCATGGTGCTAAGTAAATCATAACCAAGTATGACAACACACTTTAATCCGGACCGTTCAACCTTTTATTTTGGGAATGAAGACCTCAAATATGAACACATTTCATGTATGTACAGTATGTCTTCCACGGGTCCGCCAAACCTGCTTTATTCAACCCGTTGTCACGTACCATACAGTGGTTAAACGGCACACAAGGATTCTGGGTAGTGGCATGAAAATGCGCACACTGGACATGTCACTTTTAGCTTCCTATCCATTTTTATTTACATGGGTTCCATATTGCTTGTGCCTTGTTTAGCAAAGCCTGGGACGAGGAACTACAGAATCGGTAGACCTACTGTACTCAGCTGTTTTGTCCATTTGGGATCATCGGTTTGAGCCCAGTCATTTATTCTGTATTACAAAGTAGTTGGTGTTCGCAAACATGACAAACATTATGGGTAAAAATGTGTTCGAAGACCCCAGAAGACTAATGGTAGCTCTTCAGGAATTGCTGTTGACTGCCCATGGGGGATCCTACTGATTCTCAGCACTTCCAAATATTAACAGAGATCACACCAGTAAAGTTCTGCTGTTGGTGTTAACTGTGGATACTTTGGTTTTGGAAACCACACACATAACCATTGTGACAATCTTCTGTTTGGTCTGCTCAGATTAAAATGTGATATTACAGTATGAATAATTTTGACGCAAGAGAGTAGAATTATCCCAGAGATAATCAAATTGTATGTCTTTATTTATATAGCGCCATTAATGTACATAGCGCTTCACAGTAGTAATACATGGGGTAATCAAATAAATAACAGATCATGGGAATAAGTGCTCTAGACATAAAAGTAACATTAAGGAAGAGGAGTCCCTGCTCAGAGGAGCTTACAGTCTAATTGATGCTAATTAAAATCTGTATACGTAGCAGCATTTATTGGACCTGCACAGCACTCTAATGTCCATATCTGCTCTTTTACCATTGTGAAGTTATAAAAGCGCCCATTTTCTGTTTGCCTCATAAAATCTTCAGGGATATATTTATTGATTTGCTCTTCTCTCTGTCCCTTGGCTCTTGATGTTCACATTTTCTTTCTCCGTTGACATCATGCTCTCCCCCTGACACTCGCCCTCTCCTCGCGTCCTCAGTTGCTGCTGGAGCACTTAGAGTGTTTGGTGTCACGGCACGAGCGGTCTCTCAGAATGACAGTGGTGAAGCGGCAGGCTCAGTCACCCGCCGGTGTCTCCAGTGAAGTAGAGGTGTTGAAGGCCTTGAAGTCGCTCTTTGAGCATCACAAGGCCCTGGATGAGAAGGTAAAGAGTATGACCCCTCTGGTTCTACCCAAAGCAAGTTATATATCAAGTAGATGCTCATAGGCTTGCTGTTAGAATACCAAGGACATTCAAGGGGGCATTATAAAGTCACCATACAGTCAAATAAGAGAAGGGTTTGGTGATTTTAGCCTGATGGAATGGGAATGTTGTAAGTTCTTATAGTAGAAACTAGTTTAGATTTTCTCTAATGTGGTTCTATATACCGAGCTAAACTGATTGCTCTCCATAAAAAAAAGTTTGTTTTTAATTATATGGGGAACTGTTGTGTGACTTGATGACATGCCATAAATTCCACAGTCAGTGATTCACATATAGAAAGACTTTAATGTTGATTAGTGTTTTGTCTGCATTATATAGCAATGAGATTTTTGGTATGAACACCGGTTTTGGCAGAGAGCGCTTATAAGTTAAAAAAAATGTTAAGTATATTCGCCTTGGCTAGTAGCGGTATGCTTGTGTTTTAGGTACCACAATTAAATCTACAATTCTCATGACTGATTGTCTCTGTATTGTTCAATCAGTCTATCCTTATACTGTACACCGCATGACATTCATTGGCTGGGTTATATAAACAAAACGTATTCTTCCAAGTGACCCCCTTCTCATAGCAATATGGATGAACCTTTTGGGTATGTGCTGTAGAAAGAAAAGAAAAAAAAATCTAGTTGAAGATGGTTATTTGGAGAGGGATCCTGCTTAAAAGTTACATTTGAACTTCTTTTGAACATCTGTGCGCAGTGCCTGTATTTTTCCTTTTTCATTACCGTCACACAACTCCTTGTCAAAGGACCTAGTATCTTGGTGACAAATGGATGCCAACCATTGTGATTTTCTAAAACTTGCTTTATGACTCCGCCGTTTATCACATTATTACTACGACGTGAGATTTGAGCCCCTGAGAAAACCTAGGATGTACGTGCAGCGTTGTCTACATTTGGAGACTCCAACTGTGTGTGCCTGTGATTGGGCTCTCGGACAGCACTCGCCTGACGGTTGTGCCGTTTCTCTGTACCAGGTGCGGGAGCGGCTTCGGGTGGCCCTGGAGAGGGTGGCGGTGCTGGAGGAAGAACTGGAAATGTCCAGTCAGGAGGTAAGTTAGCCGCGCATGCGCGGGTGCATTCGCTGTACATTTGTCATTAAGGCGCTTCTGTAGTGTATGCGGAAAAGGTCGCAACACTTTTTTTCTCTTGTGTTCCAGTCTCTTTCGCTTCGGGAACAGCTAGCAAGAAAACGATCAGGAATTGACGACAGCAATAAAGATGGAGACTCGCTGAGCTCTGTAAGAGCACAACTGGGGTTCATTTTTGCGGGGAGGGTACAAGCTGAAGTTGTGGTGAAAGAATAGGAGAAAGGCATAGTAAGAGGTTTTTTTTCCCTGAGCATCTGTATGCCAGTCACAGGGTAGCATTCTGGGCACTGAGATTAATAGCCAAAATTTTCTTTTTGTTGATGTCACTGATATGGTGACATACTGCCTGCTGCTGGTAAAAAAGGGACACGTTCTACATATCAATCACCAATTTCTGGCTTCTATGGGTAATTCAATGAGTTTCAAATAGATCCATGTTGTTATAATGTTATAATAAAGAGCCCCAAACTTTTTTTTAAGAAAATGGGTGCTTGCACTTTAGAAGGTCTATGCATGCATCAACATAAGAATTCAATTATTTAGAAAGGGATCAACTATTTAAGCATAGAATGATTACTTTCTTATTCATTATTGGGAAATCAACATTTGGATTCACATTTAGTATATCAAGAACAAAATAGCATCTTCGCACATCCACACAAAGGAGTAACTACAAACAGCAGCGACCTACGCACACGGCAACAGGTGGCCTCCTATAACTGAGCTACGCCTTCGTTCTAGGCCATCCTAAATGGCTCCTCTCACCTGGAGTTGCACGGAGGTCGCGAGTCGGAGCTGGAGGAGACGCTCGAGAAGCAGAGGCTGGAGCTGTGCCAGCTGAAAGAACGGCTAACAATGATGTGCCGGCAAATGGCCGAACTGGAGGAGGAGCTCAATATCGCCCAGAAGGACCTCATAAAGTCAGAGGAGGTCAGCGCCAAGTTGCAACGCGATGTAAAGGAGGTGAGTCGGCGTTAATATCTTAATGTGTTTCCATGGCCAATACAGTATATTAGGATTTAACTAACAAGCAACTAAATTATTGCGCTTCCCTGAGGGCCGGCCCGTCCATTAGGCGATCTTAGGCGGTCGCCTATGACGCAAAGGTCCTAGGGGCGTATTTTATTTATTTATCTTTTTTTTAAATTATTTTTCTTTTTTTGTCCGGATTTTTGGCGCCCTATTATTTTTATTTTGCATCGCGCTGGGGTGCAGTCGCACCCCCCTGCAGCTCTGATAGCTATGCAACGGTATTTTATTTTTGGGGTGCAAATTTTAAGTTTCGCCTTGAGCGCATGAAACCCTTGCGGCCGGCCCTGTCTGCACTAACCCTATCTCTTTTAGAAGGGCTTTCATTAATAATGTGCCACTGAGTGGGTTGTAAAAGACCCTCGCTTGTGCTAACAGAAGTTTAGTTATTACCTGAAAATGACAAAATCGTATTTAATTCAATAATCATTCTTGTAAAATCATCCAGAAAACCATGTAATTATTAATCGGGGGTGTTCAAGTAATTCTGATGATGTCGTGCAGCCACAGAAAGAATAGATTAAGAATGTAGTTGCACTACAACAACTTATGTCGAAAAGAAATGGATCTGTTCGTTAGTTTGTTACCCACTTACCTGGCAGAGGCAGGAAGAGTAGCAACAGTTTTCTCCTTGTCTTTTAAAGTCTGACAACAGACACATAATTAGAGCCTTCCTGAAGTGGGACCGATCTTGCTAGGCAGATCTGGATGGAGCTGTATGCAGCAGACAGTGTTTCTCTCTCTGGTCATGTTCATGGGCGCATTCACCTGAAACACTGGCTGCACTTTTATGGACAGAGTAACTTGCAATTGATATCTATGATGTTTCTGGATTCCATTTACTTCCTGTATTCAGACAGCCACACGCACTCCTAATCCATCTCGCCAATGCACGACCACGGCATTGCCACACTTTTCACTTGCTGTATGGGTGCTTTGTCTTGTACCTGAATCCTTCCTTTGCCCGTTGCTTTCATGGCAGGCTCTGGCACAAAGGGAGGATATGGAAGAACGTATCACCACCCTAGAGAAGCGCTACCTAAGCGCGCAGAGAGAAGCTACGTCACTCCATGATGTCAATGACAAGCTGGAAAATGAGCTTGCCAGCAAGGAGTCCCTATACAGACAGGTAAAGGTCCTCCCTTCCTCCTTCTCCTCACTCTTGCTTATAAGACATGAGGTGTGTCGCAAGGTATTGTTTCCGTAGCTTCTACTTTTGCTCAAGATCAGACGCAGAGGGGGATGCAGGATATACCAATGGCTCACGTTGAAGGGCATGACATTTAACATACTGGCTTGGTGAGCAATACTGAGTAGGGCAATGCACTTTCATCCATCTAAATCATATAATTTGCTCTCCTGCCCTCCCCTTGCTTTATCCCCCATCAGTGTAGATATCCCTACATAGTGACTCTCCTGTATGGGTTGCATTGGGCTCGAAGCCCCCTTACATCATACATGGTAAATCTGGCATGGGCTTATCTTTCAGGGTAATTCGGAGGTAGACTTTATTAAATAAATAGTGTTTGGGGATGTTTAAGGTAAATTTGTACTACATAACGTAGTTTATTTAAAGTGGCAGGAAAGGTTTTTTTTTTTAAAGCTTTCCGTTGACATTGTGCCCTTGTGTGTGGATATAGGTCTCTGGTATAAGGATACTGGTCTGTGACCTGGAACTGTGGGTTCTGGGTCATTATCCAGGGATTGTGACCTTCTGAGTTATTGCCTCTGAGCTCTGTGCTATTGATCAAGACATGTTCGCCGAAAGGGAAATAATAGGAATTGTACATTAGAAGGTATTGCAAAGGGTCTCTGCCAACCACTATGGATTTATGGGTTGAGTCCCAGGGCTGTGCTTTTGCTGGTTATTGACCATTCATCTTCAGCTTTGCTGACTTGTGACACTTACCGCAGAGCGAGGAGAAGAACCGGCAGCTACAGGAGTGGCTGGAGGACGCCAAGCAGAAATTGCAGCAGACCCTGCAGAAGGCGGAGACTCTCCCTGAGATTGAGGCTCAGCTGGCACAGAGAGTGGCTGCTCTCAGCAAGGTAGCTATACTTACAAGTTGCTTAATCAGAGAGCTCGGTGGGGGTAGTGGGGAGGGAGTCCACACAGCTCTCATGCACGAAGCCTTACATGAAAAGGGACACGTGTCTACATAAAGCTCTCAGAAAACTCCCTCTTTATAGTCAGACAAGGCACGCTCTGCTCTTTTCCTGATTAGCAGTGTAGCACCTACAGTGTACATATGTATGTGTGTGTGTGTGTGTGTATATATATATACACACACACACACACACATGTATATTGTGTGTGTACACATTACATACATGTAGATACAGATATATCTGTGTTTGAATGAATGTGCTTTTGATGTTATCACCCCCTCCTATCTCACGTTAGATCTTGGTACTGTCATCACTTTCCTAATAAATGCCTCAGTTGAGTAGCAGCCCCAGATCACCTATACTTCACATGCCTGTGTTTCCTTTTATCCTTTGCACTGACTTACCCGCTGTGTGCATGTGCCCAGGCAGAGGAGAGGCATGGGAACTTTGAGGAGAGACTAAGGCAGCTGGAAGCTCAGCTTGAGGAAAAGAACCAGGAGCTGCAAAGGGTAAGTGGCCTAAACATGGGAGGGCTATTATTACTCCCCCATCTTACCTTCCTGATAACCCTGTGAGAACACAGACATATCCATTCATTCGTTACCTTTTTAATGTGGGTTCCATGCTATAAACATTACCCTGGCTAGGATATGCAAGGCATAACAAAGTGTAAAGATGAGTATCCTTGGCAGACGCCACACAGGTTTTTACATGGCCATTGGCTTTCTGTGTATTGATACCATGAATTCCTTAGTGGCTTAAGTCACCCTATTGTGTGTGTGCTGAGACCATGCTATCTTGTGCAGGCCCGCCAGAGGGAGAAGATGAATGATGAGCACAACAAGCGCCTCTCTGAGACTGTTGATAAACTTCTGTCTGAGTCAAATGAAAGGCTCCAGCTGCATCTTAAGGAAAGGATGGGAGCCCTGGAGGAGAAGGTACGTGTCTCAACCCTTCAGAGAGTAAAGCATTTGATCAATGTTAGTTCAAAGTTACCATATCAGATGAGGTCCTTCAATTCCAAATGTTGCCTGAGAGCTCCTCTTACAGTACATTGGTTTCTGGATTATCCAGTTCCTCTGGCACTGGATGCTGGCACTCATCACTCTGGACTTTTATTTAATGTTGTTGTGTAATTAAATGGTTTAATAAGATGATAGAGCAGAGAGTATTTACCCATCCGGTTTTCTGTTTGTAAACCACATACTAGCTTAATTAAAGGAGACCTTTCCTCTGGCGCTGGCAAGAACATGCATTTAAACCAGACAACAGAAACAGGGCTTTCTGTGAGGAAAAGTGCGGGTCATATTTACACCTCAGGAAAACAAAGAAACAAATAAAGGCATACAGTACTTTTCTGGGGCACTACAGCGAAGCAGGTCGCCTCTGCAAAGAGCACACAGGCCCATCAACATTATAACATATTATTGCAATTATCATTTTTTATCATCGGTAAATATGCAATGGAGCGGGCAAATCCGTTCAGAAGCTCTCTTTGAGAATAAAAGCAACGAAATGAACTCATTTTAGATGTATATATTATCTTTAACAGTGCGCGCAATGTCTTGTATATAATATATACCCTGCTCATTTATGTAACTGTATTTGTAACCATGTATTATTTGTCTTACTCTGTGCCCAGGACATACTTGAAAACGAGAGGTAACTCTCAATGTATTACTTCCTGGTAAAATATTTTATAAATAAATAAATAAATACTTTGGGGAGAGGGTTGGGGGGGGGGGGATGCTTGTAATATCGTTAACACCAATGTGTTAGTGGCTTTGTTTTTTAATGCATTGGAAGTTGCCGTCCAATACAGCAGGAAATAGCACACTGCTGCAGAGTAGAATTGGAGGAGCTCCTGTGATGTGGTAACTTTGAACTAACATTGATTAAATACTTTGCTCCTTTGACTCTCTTGACCTCTTACACTTCACTCCTATCTCTGGTCAACCTTCTGATGCAGGGGTGGGCAACTCCAGTACTTAAAGGCCACCAACAGGTCAGGTTTTCAGGGTATCCATACTTCAGCACAGGAGGCTCAGTCTTCGATTTGAGCCACTGATTGAACCACCTGTGCTGAAGCAGGGATATCCTTAAAACCTGTCCTGTTGGTGGCCCTTGAGGACTGGAGTTGCCCCACTCGTATTCTACTGCTTCAAAACTAGCTGGGGCCATAGACTGCTCAGCAAGGCATTTTAGTCTGCTCACAGCTGTTCTTCTCTCTCCTTTTGCTTGCTTCCTTTCTCTCAGAACACTCTCTCTGAAGAGATAGCTAACATGAAAAAGCTGCAGGACGAACTCCTACTCAATAAGGTTTGTATGGGAACCACCTTCTTTACAGATATGTCCTGTTGCGCCTGTATGATAAGTACTGGGATTATCTAGAAAGACTGCAAGCTTTCACACACAGGTTTGTATGAATGTGTAGGTAATCGGCAGTGCATTAAGTACATGTTGGCAATGTTTGGAGACTCCTCCGTGTCTTCACATGAACAGGGTGCTTGCTGGCTTATCCAAAAAAAAACCCTCTGTCACTACTTTGCACCCGAGCTAACACTTTGTTCCAAATGAATTTCCCAGGAGCAGCTAGTGGTTGAGATTGACAGGATGCAGTTGGAAATTGACCAGCTGCGCGGGCGACCTTCTTCCGCATACTCCAGGTGAATGCTCTCCCAAAGCCTTTAACGGGGTAGTTAATACGGATTTGCTAAACGTCATCTCTGCAGTAAGCAAGTGCTTGTAAACTTCACCTGTAAGAAGCTGACGCCGTCCATGCTAACATGCCTGTGTGGGGGTTGTGCTGGGTCAGCACAGTAGCACTTCTGTTTGTCACATTTTACATGACATGAATGTTAGTGGCCATATAACCGTGTGATCCAAAGTAGAGCTGTACAAAGCACAGATGGACAGGGCCTGTGCACGGAATTGCCCTTTCCATTTTGACATGCATATAATTGCAGCTGGTATATCAATGTAAACACGATGCAAACAACGAGTAAGAGTTCAGAATATTGTCTAGAATCCGCTATTTTAGTGCCCATGTTGCCTCTAAAAAAGCCTCTGTTCCTCACACAGGACCTTCCTTTTTATACCTTAACACTCCACAGATCTCTGCTTCAATTATTAGTTATTCGGGAGTGTCATTTTTTTTTTATTTTTTACTTAAAAAATAGTCGTTTGGTTGTCTCTCCTGATTTAATAGGAGGATAAATGGTTGCAGGGCCGCCAACAGCTTTTCCGAGGCCCAGGACTAGAGTTTCCACTGTGGCCCCCCCCCCCCTTCTATGGCTTTGCGAGGCTCCCCTCTTTCTCTTACACACCACCTCAATCTCTCACCCACCTCTATTTCCCCTGTTTTACACTCACTCCCCCACCTTCCCTCCTCTCTCCTCTCCCTCCCTTCTCTCATTCACTCGCTGACCACTTCTCTCTCACTGCTCCCACCCTACTAACCACACACAATTCCACTCCCCCCCACCCCACACATTGTTCCAACCCCACCCCCACACACACACACACTTCCATGCCCACCCACACAACTACTCCCCCTCGGTACACAATAGCCCCCCCCCCCACACCTCTATGCCCATACCATGACTTCCAAAGCGGCTCGCCCAGCAGCAATCTGAGGTCCGTCAACCGAACGCAGAAGTTGGGCCTGACCTCTGGTTCGACCCAACTTTCTGCACTGGCCGGCCGGGCCCTCCCTGCAATCACCAGGTCCGGGACAGTTGTCCCAGCTCTCCCTCCCAGTCAGCGGCCTTGAATGGTTTTATAGAGAATTTTCATGAGCAAAATGGTACATGAAACACCCAGGCAAAGAACTTGCACTATTTGTTTTATTTTTAATGTATGTATTCCAGGTCGCTCTGCTGCTTTAAGATGCTCCCCTCCCCCAACATTTTCCTCATTAGAGGGCACTCTCATATTTTAGTAGTGCAATCTCATTACCTTACATCGTTACCTCCCACATTTGCACTGCATCCCTGTTGCCTCTCGCTGTCCATTTCTCATGTGCGCTATCCTCACGAGGCTTCATTCTCTTTTTGCGCCGTTCACCTTCTGCATTCTGTGTTATTTTGGCTTTCAAGAACATGTCTTCACTATATGGTGATGCACTTGGAGAGCTGACTCTAAAGGGATATGATGTAGCAGTAACGGGGACCAAAATGAGTGATCCAAGAAGTGTTATGTGATTCTTGGAAGTCATTTTAGTAGCCATGTTAAGTAAATGGTGATTTATATAAACAGAAACCACCCTGATCCTCCTTTTCCATTCATTGCAGGTCTCTCCCTGGAAGTGCGCTAGAGTTGCGCTACTCCCAAGCACCAACATTACCCATGGGCAGCCACATGGATCACTACAGCAGCACAGCTGTGATCAGACGGCCCAAGAAAGGACGCTGGGCGGCTATGAAAGATGATCCAACCAAGGTACAGTACGAGGAACGGCCTGTTCAGCCATGCTGGGAGAAATGTACAATAGTCTTATGTTTCTATGAAAGGTCAGTCACATCTGTGGAGTTCTTAACCTGCATATATTGGAAGACTCTGCAATGGATTTCTGTGCTGGGTGGTATCATTCTTGATTTCTTTGCTGGAGGATCTAGGCCTAGGGCAGGATCCGGCTGGCGAACTTTAACCCATGGGGGCATGCTCAACAAGCTGGCCCAAAAACCAGACGGCCCACACACTATATAACCAGAGACATATATATATACACATACCACATACGCACAGACCAAATGCACGATATGCACACACGCATGCACACATACACACACACACACCATCCATGCATCATATATACACACGCACACACCATCCATGCATCATATATACACACATACACACGCACACACCATCCATGCATCATATATACATGCACACACCATCCATGCATCATATATACACACATACACACGCACACACCATCCATGCATCATATATACACACATGCACACACGCACACAATCCATGCTTCATATATACACACATACACACACACCATCCATGCATCATATACACACATAAACACACACACCATCATTGCATCATATATACAATTTTGCATTTTTTTCCAATTCCTCTGAGTGCTTGAATTTGTTGTATGCATGTATATATGAAGAAAAAATTCAAGCACTCACAGGACTTGGAAAAAAATGCAAAATGGTAATTTACTTAATCAATGTTTCGGCTTATAGACGAGCCTTTCTCAAGAAAGCCATATAAGCCGAAACATTGATTCAATAAATAGTTATTTTGCATTTATTTTTTCAAGTTCTGTGGAGTGGCTGACTTTTTTTTTTCTACTTATTGACTATTCAATTCAGTTATAGTTGCACCCAGACAAGCTATTCTGCTGTGCGTACCCCAATACATATGTTTACATACATGTACATGTGTATATACACACACACACATCACATATACACCTATATATACACCATTGCCAGTACACTGTAGAGCAGCCAGCCCAGGAGAGGAGCTGTGACGTCAGCTCTGCAGCGCCACCTAATGGCCGGAGTCGGAGAGCTGCTGCACAGAGATCTTTCTCCTCTCCTGTCTGCCACCGGCCCGAAATGTTCACTCCTAACCGTCCCCGGGATGCAATCGCCTCCTTGGCCAGCCCGCCCCTGATCTAGGGTACATTGCAATGTAAAATAGTGCCACTAATTGCCCTTCAACACTGGTACAGAGTGCAGTACACTAAATGGACCATGATACGCAGCCAGGGTGCGTATACACTGAAGCGTCCTCCATGGCGCAGCCATACTGAAAATAAAAGATCCAAAGTAGTATACTCCAGCGTGACGCAGACTGAACATGCCACAAGGAAAGAGATGCGGGCGCCTCTGACTGGTATAACACAGGCAGTAGCTGTTCGCAAAAACGTACAGTTGATATCTAGAAGCTGGGCATTTCTTGTATACTTTACAAATATACAACAAAAGACAGGGGAGCCCAATGCTCCGTCCAATTGACAAAACATATATGGTAATAAGTATAAAGTTTAAATACTTCAATAATAATAATAATAATAACTTGGTTATTTAGTTTAACCCTTTGGCCAAAGCGTCGCAAGCCTGCATACCAAACGTCAAGGTATAACCAAAAATGCAGGTCCTACACTACACTGTGAACTTGGGAGGTCTTTCAGGCTTGTGACGCTTTGGCCAAAGGGTTAAACTAAATAACCAAGTTATTATTATTATTATTATTATTGAAGTATTTAAATGTTATACTTATTACCATATATGTTTTGTCAATTGGACGGAGCATTGGGCACCCCTGTCTTTTGTTGTATACATTTGCCACGCCCAGTAGCACTCTTTTTGACATAAATATATATTCATGATGTGGTGGGTGTAGAAGTTTGAGCTAGCTGGGAATGTGTGTTATTTATACTTTAGAAATACACTTATTCATGCCTGATAATGCAGAGGCTTCCGTATTCCCTGTTGAAGGTACATGAGAATTCCTAAACATTTGCCATATTATCCATGAATAAATAATATACATTTAATGTTGAGGTTTATTCTTGTTTTTAGCTTTATTCTGGCTTTGCCTCTTGCCCGTTTTATTGTTGTTGTTGTTTGTTTTAATAAATGCAGCAGTTCCTTACCTGTGCGGAAATGCAATGAGCTAAGAAGCTATCGATCGGTGAAGATCCTGCTTCCCAGGGCACCGATAGGGCTGCCTATTTCAAAAGAGGAAGTATGGTTGTTTTAGCAACCCAAGGGAGCTTAATGCGTTACAAAATCATTCCAAGGGGCATAAAGATTTGAAACAAACTGCAGTAAGTTATCTAAGGCCTCGGGCATGGTCAGCGCTTATGCGCTGACCCGTGCTGACCCGTGCTGCTGCTCGGCACTGAGCCCCTGCAGCCGCAATGAGAGCGGCTTTAGCAGGGGCTCGCGCACGCGTCCGCACGCTTGGGGAAGCGTGTGTCTGACAGAGTTTTTAAATTTGGCACTCGCCGGAGCGCAGGGCCGGTCACATGAGAGGTTCGCCCAATGAGGGCGAACCTGCTCCGTGACGTCCCTGGCCCCGCCCCCAGACCCGCCCACGGACGACGCGCTGTGTAAGGCCAAGGAAAGCACCGCTTTCCCTGAGCCTCAGCGCGCCTCCGCACGGGCAAAATCACTATGTCCCAGGCCTAATACTACACACCTGATTTATTGAGGGAGAAAAACATAGGATTTTAAATGAAAGGCAGTTATAAGAAGGACAACATCTATTCATGGACAGAAAGGAGGACACATGCACCTGGATGCAGTGAGTGTGTGATGTTAAAGCCTTGCAGTACTTGCACTGTGGGAGATTAGATCTGTAACTTGATGGACAATTCTGCCTGACCTGGCATTAACCATTCCTATTCCAGGAAAATAAACTAGTCCTTTTTATTTTCCAGTGCTTTCTTTTATTTGTCCCTGTTTAGTGTTCTACTTTCCATGTATGATGTGACTGGTCGCTCTGGCAGGGAAGCAGTTAAAATCGGATGTGTTTCTGAGGCTGCGTCCATGCTGCCGAAGACCGTGCGGAGGCGTGTGCGCGTGCGTGATGTCACCCGCGTTTTAGCGGGAGCGTTTTCTGGCCAACGTGGGGGGTCGTGTCTAGGGGCGTGTCTGTGACATCACAGAGCTGGTTTCGCCCTCATTGGGCGAACCGCACACGTGACCTGGCCGTCGCGCCGAGGAACCAGTTTGAACTGATTCTTCACGCACCGTGCGCCCCCTCTTGCTGTCGCGCGCTCGCGCGTGCGCGGTCTATGAGCGCGATCATTGCCTTAATGCAATGTGATCGCGCGCGCCGCCTCCGCGCGGTCTTCGGCAACATGGACGCCACCTTAGATCTTCTGTTGTCACATAAGTGCCTGTGGGCGCCGAAGCTCAAATCCTCGAAATCATCTCTACGGGGAAGGAGAAGGATGGGGGGCGGGGGGAAGGGGGGGAGGAGTTTGCATTTCTTTAATACTTTCTGCAAAATTAATTTCGTATTATAACACATTTTTTGCCAAATATTTGGTATGAAGAACTGTCCTGCAGTCTGTGCTCGGATACAGCGGAGTCTGAGATGCAATAGTAGCTGCAGGAATGACTGCGCGTGTCGGCGGGAAGATGGTACATTGTATTGTCTTGCCCTGGCAGCGGGTTTGGACCAGAACAGAATGCGCAGCTACACTGCTTGGAACAGGGCACTACGCCCGCAAATAATTTGTGGTTTTATTGAAGTCTTGCACCTTTCTGTTGTGTCAGATGTTTTAAACCGGCTGGTGCACATACATACCTCCGGTCTTATTTCCTCGTGCATGTTTTGGAAGTTTGTGAAAAGAATTGTTCCCTTTTGGTATTTTTTGGTCCTACTTTGCGCTTCCGCTGCCTTTATTCCCCCTAGGGCAGGGGTGGCCAACTCCAGTTCTCAAGAGCCAACAACAGGTCAGGTTTTCGGGATATCCCAGCTTCCGCACAGGCGGAGCCACTTGTGCTGAAGCAGGGATATCCTGAAAACCTGACCTGTTGGTGGCCCTTGAGAACTGGAGTTGCCCGCCCCTGGCTCCGGTTGTTCTGGGAACTGTAGCTGTAATGGTGGTTTGCTTTTGCTAAGTAGCATCTGATCTCATGTCTTATCAGTCAAACATTAGAGCAGAACGGGTATAAACTATGATGTAAATACTACTCCTTGTGTTTATTGCTCCCCTAAAACACCTTGTACACGCTCAAATTGATGTGTTTTCCCTCTTGTGCTTTCTTTCTGGATTTCATCCCATGTAAGTACCCTTAAGATTTTTTGGGGAGGGGAGAATGTAAAATAACTAAAACCAAAAATATCAGATAATGAACTTTGCTCAAGAAAATGCACACACAGCGCAGCAGGGATCAGTATTAAAATATAACAATTTAATATCTGGTCAAATGACCACACATATGATAACTAAAATACAACTCAATTGCACAATTACAAAAAAATAAGAAAATTCTTAACACAATACACAACAATGAAATAAAATGCCAAATCCCTTCCCCACCAGGATACTGGACTGACTGACACTAGCTTCTATGAAGCCTACACCAAAAACCAAGTTTGCCTAAAAAACCCTCAATTGCAGTGTTCAGCTACAAATGATTATAAGAACAATAAAGGGGGGGGGGCACAGATACTAACCACAAGCAGCAAGCGGGTAGCCGTGGCTGGCGCTGATGTGGCATCCGGACTGCACCAGCACTCGGCAGGTCTCTCCTCCGCTCGCGCTTCCTGGTTCTTCTGTCCCAGCCAATGGGTGAGGGCGTTGAGCTGCCTGTCGTGACCTTAACGCGTTTCGCAGCAGCGTGCTTCATCAGGAGTACCCCCCAAATAATAAATGAATAAAATGAACGAAAGGAACAAGTATCTATATTCGGGCTCTCTTAGGCACACGTGTCAAGTGCCTGTACGGGTTATAGCACACGTTCTGGTATTCACTCCTATTCAAGTCAAGGGGAGTTAACACTGGAAAGGGTATGATAACGTGTAACAGGCACTTGATAAATGTGTCTCTTAGAACCCAAAAACTTAAAAACTTTATTTGTTAGCTCAGATAGATATACACATGGCAGCGTGGATGCGCATTGCATGAAAAACTTTACATGTAAAATAGAAACAATTTTCTGCAGGCACCGCGAGCTAGATGCACACATTTCAATCAGGGGGATCATAAAGTGACGTTACTTAAAACAGGGACGGATGCGATGTTCACTGTGGTTAACGCATATCCGCAAAGCTAATTATATGCCGAAACAGCCTCGGCAGCACAGGCGTAACGTCGTGTTATTGTAGCGGAACGTTGCGTTCTCTTATCCGATAACGTGAAGTACGTCCAATCCAGAACCTGATGTGCTGTAGGACTGTAACTAAAGTGGAGAAGGAGAAGATAGGAGAGAAAAATAATGCTAGGTTAGTTAAATCATACCGAACTGTGGCGTTACACCAGAGGTGGGCAACTCCAGTCCTCAAGGGCCACCAACAAGTCAGGTTTTAAAGTTATACAGAGTTAGAGATAGAACAATGGTGCTCACAGTGCTGTATGTGTGCTTCTATGGAGAGGGAGAACACTGGGTATTAAGGCATCATAGATTATGTACTCAGTCCATAAAGATGGGGTGGGGGGCATCAGAAAGCCCTGAAGGTTGGGGAAGCAGCCCTAGGACAACCTCCTTCACCTCATTGGGATAGCCCCCTCTTAGGTACTCACTCCTTGTTAGCCTCCAGAATCTCCCTTCCAATGCGTGCCGCCGTGTGGTTCAAATGCAGAGATGTGGTTGTGTAGCGCACAGCATCCAAAAACGAAGGCAGGTCTGGCGAAAACTTTCTTTATTTAAAGCAAGGCATAAAAAGAGGGATGCAGCCCTTCAACGCGTTTCGTGCAAAGCACTTTGTCAAGAAGTGCCTTTACACGATATACAGCCACTTAAATACAGGAGATCGCTCAACTCTCGCGAGATGCGATGACGTCATCAGACCGCTATTAACCAATGAGACAACCATACCCCGCGCATGCGCGACGCGATCGAGCCCTGCACAACAACAATCACGGCAAACCACCTGTCTCACTGCAGTTGCGTGTATCTCAGCTGGTAGACACACCGCTAATCAGGAGACAGCCCTGGCTGCCTAAACCGTGCATACCGGACCCTCCGCCCCGCGCATGCGCAAATAGGTGCTCTCAAATGCCTTCCCTATTGATGAATCAACGCATACTAGCCGCCAAAAATAATATGGCATACTCACATACATCGTCCCACCAAGAGAGGCAATAACAAATTAATACAATACATATATAAAAAGCGATCTATTTCTACACATACTGCGATGAGTTCGGCCATCAATGTAACCATATATCAAAACATGAAATATAAATTTTTATTATCTATATATAAAACTAAACTAAACTCACATATGACCTTAAAATAAAAAGTATACTGCTATACTCATGTAAAAACAAATGTGCTCCCTACTGATGACTGATGATCATTGTGTCTAAATAAAGCAGTACTTGAATATTAATATTTTACTGTTGTGGAGAACCCAATAGGAAAAAACATGAGTGACAATAGAGAACATCTATTCACACAATTATATACATGAGGCATTAGTATGAATTATTATGCCATGAGGTAACAACAATATAATACACTTGGTTGTTATATATTCGTGCCTATTCTTGAGCAATTTTTTCATATTGGATATTTTATGTCATTAGTATAATTAATAACAGTTTTTATCCCCATCTGATCAAATATTTTATTCACAAAAGAATACTAAATTTTTATCCTAAGTCACTTATGCAGATTATTTTAAGTCCACATAGAATATTTCAATATATCAAGATGTGAAATAAGTTTACATTTCAATATATCAAGATATCGAGAGATCAGGTTGGTTCCCATGGACAATTATCAGATTTAATATAATATACAATATTCATTAGTATACTCAACAATTTTTATATACATGTGGACAACAACCATCTCTGCCCTACTTATTTTAAGAAATGGTTTATTGTCCACTCCACATTAATTCCCTCCGGGAACCTTGTTCTGAGTGTAAAGATCCAGAAGGACTCTCTACAATTCAGAGTATTAAGAATATCACCCCCTCTCTCTGTTTTTTTGACTTTCTCTAGACCCATGAACGAAAAGTTCCTAATGCTGCCCTTACTGCATAGCGTAAAGTGCTTTGATACAGGATGTTCCAGATCCCCTTTACGAATTAGTCTACAATGTTCTTGCATTCTTATTTTCAGAGCTCTCGTAGTTCTACCAACAT